>WAAB01007237.1:0-105474 GCA_013389865.1 Piaya cayana | reverse complement strand
GTCCCTGGTGACTGGAAGAAGTGGAAAATTGTGCCCATTTTTAAAAAAAGGGTAGAAAAGACAATCCTGGGAGCTACCAACCTGCCAGCCTCATCTGTGCCTGGGAAGATTGTGGAACACATCCTCCTAGAAGCTATGCTAAAGCACATGAAGGACAGGAAGGTGATTTGAGACACCCAGCATTGCTTCATCAAGTGCAGGTCCTGCCTCATGAATCTAGTGGCTTTCTATGATGGATTGACCACAACAGTGGACATGTAAGAACAATGGATATAATCTATCTGGACCTCAGTAAAACCTTTGACATGGTCCCCCACAATGTCCTTCTCTTTAAATTGGATAGATATGGATTTAATGGGTGGACTGGTTGGTGTTTAAGAAATTGGTTGGATGGTCACATTCAGAGAGTAGTGGTCCACATTTTGACTTCCAGGAGATCCATGACAAATGGTGTCCCTCAGGGACCCATACTGGGATCAGTGCTGTTTAATAACTTCATCAATGATAAAAACAGAAAGATCAAGTGCATCCCCAGCAAGTTTGCATATAACACCCAACTGCGGTACACTAGAAGGACGGGATGCCATCTAGAGGGACCTGGACAAGCTGGAGAAGTGGGTCTGTGAGAACCTTTTATGATTCAACAGGGCCAAGTTGGGTCATGGCAAATCATAGTTTCAATACAGGATGGGAAATGATATGATTGAGAGCAGCCCTTCGGAGAAGAACTTGGGGTGCTGAGCTGATTGGTGAGAAAATCAATATGAGTCAGCAATAAGCACTCAGAAGCTCACAGCCCAGAAGGTCAATTGTATCCTGGGCTGAATTAAAAGAAGCATGGCCAGCAGGTCAAGTGGGATGATTCGACCCCTCTATTCTACTCTTGTGAGACCCCGTCTGGAATACTGTGTCCAGTACTTGAATCCTCAGCACCAGAAGGATATGGAACTGTTGGAATGGGTCCAGAGGAGCACTTCAAAGATGATCAGAAGGTTGGAGAAACTCCCATACAAGGACAGGCTGAAAGAGTTGGGCTTGTTCAGCCTGGAGAAGAAAAGACTCTGAGGAGGCCTTATAGTGACCTTTCAGTACCTGAAAGGGGCATAAAAGAAAGCTGGGGAGGGACTTAGTACAAAGGCATGTGGTGACATGACAAGGGGGATGGTTATAAATTGGAGAGGGCCACATTTAGCCCAGACATAAGGAGGAAATTCTTGATGAGGAGGGTATTGAGGCACTGGCAGAGGTTGCCCAGGGAATTTGTGGATGCCCCCTCCCTGGAATTGTTCAAGGCCAGATTGGACAGGGCCTTGGGCAGCCTGATCTAATAGGAGATGTCCCTGCCCCTGGCAGGGGAGTATGATTCTGTGATTCTATGATTATCATGAACTAAAATTATTAATTTAATCTTTGCATACTGTATTTGCAATACACTGCTAAATATTCTTAATAGAGGAGTTGTCACTGGAATTTATGCAAAAAGAAATCAGCATCTTTTTGCATCTAGGAACAGTTTAGATAGTAATAAAACAGAGAAAAAGATCTTTTAAGTCTCTTATAGTCTCTTGTAAGTCATGTTAAAAAAAAAAAGACACCTAAACATCTTTTAGCTGAGAAACACAGTTAAATTACATGATGGTCTGCAGATAGGAGGTGAAGGTCCAACCCCAGGTGCCACTGTTGTGGCAGATCGGTGTTGTGCTGACCTAGGTTTTGGTGGCATCCTGTTCTGTTACAGTCAGTGGTCCTCAAACCTTCATGCTCTTACAGGGGTTTTACTTGTTCTGCTTGTGAGTTACATATAACTAGAAACACATACTCCACTCAAGCTTATAATAGCTAATACAGTGTCTGTACAGACTACATTTATAGCTAAGAATTTAAAAGTAAAGAAAAGGCTTAAAACCCCCTGATATTCACAAAGAAGGCAATGAATTTTTGTTCTATAAAGCTGCCTGTAATTCTTCAGTTGAACATAGGTTATTGTTATTAAATATTCAAGGTTTCTTTTTTAATTTTTAACAGGTACAGATCATACATTAATTGGATGAATGTAATTGTTCAAACAGGTTTTTAGAACCAATCCATCTTTAGCATTAATTTCCATGAATATTTTCTCAAGATTTGATGCCATAAGCTCATTTCCCAGATTATACTTTGAAAACGAACACAGAGCAAATCAGTCTTTAGATTTAAATTATATCTATGACCAGTATTGATCCTGTATCTGTATTATACAGTTGTTTTTCTATGAAAATATTTTTGAGACAGTATAATTACACTATTAGTATTTTTTTTTTAGATATGACAAGATAGGTTTGAGGCAAAAGAGCAAACTTATTTGGCCTGAAAATGTGCAGTTGCCTTCAACTTCTTTTTTTTTTTTTTATTTTTTTTATTTTTTTTTGCAGTAGGGTATCCAGACTGGATGATAGGATAATAAGATATAGAGGTTTATAATGCCTGAATGATGTTTTAAGGAATTTGTCACCTTAAGATTTTCTCTGTTTTTCAGATGAAGACCTGAAATACAGATGAGAAACATGACTGTTGCAAGGTCAAAAAGGCAAGAATAAAAGTTACCATTCCACTGTTTCCAGTACTATAACCTGCCTTAACATCCTACCTCTCTCAATTTGTTGAATTTTTATCTTCATTTGATTTTCCAGCAGTGGCAGAGACACAATGAAGACTTCTATTTAAACAGAGGAGAATTTGGAATCTATTTCATATACACAGAGTACACAGATTTTCCTGTGAGATACATAGAATCCCTAGAGCTGCTAGGCAAAGCTGGTATAAGCATTTTTTGGTCACCTGTTGAGAATGAGCCTAACTTCTTTCCTGTCTCACATTTTCTCACAGCATAGTTTGAAAAAAAGCCTATCAATCAGACCCATGCAGTTTTCAATGGATTGGATAGCCTGTGATGCTATCTGTATTTCAGCTGGATAGTCTGGCATACCAGCAGTAGAAATCCTTACTGGTATGAAGTAACGCAATAATAACTGCAGTTCTAGTCAATGTATCTTCCATTACGTAAAAAGTTGCCATTTTTTCTCAGTTTATTTCAGAGATTTCTAGTTCCAAAAAGCTCGTATGAATACAAATAAATAATGTGCTCTTTCCCTCATGGGGAAAGTCTAGTTGGTTTTTTTTTCCTCAAATCTTTGAACTAATTAAGAGAACATTATTAAATCAAAATTTTACATTCTGTGCCCCAAACTAATATTACTCTGATATCCACTTGGAATTGGATACATACAGAATCTAAAAAATAAAAGCTATGAACAAATGAGTGTTCAATTAGTTTTGCTTTTGCTATTTTCAAAATTAATCTCAAAAGATCAGAAGACACGTTCCGGTGCCATGTGCAATACACCAATAGTAATAAACCTCCCAAAGAAGGCTTACATTTGCTACTCATTTCATGAAATAGAGGAGCACGTGCTCACATTTTCTTTGAACAGAGGAGGGAAGTTTAATATCCTGTGTTATGTGTTGTAATATTAACCATCTACCATATGCAGGCAAGGCTATTATAGTACTGAGTTGTTCTATGCCCCGTACATGTCCAAAGACTTTCTGTCTTCTGGGGTTTGTATTTTCTTTGGTTGTTTTTTTGGTTGGGTTGGGGTTTATTTTGCTGTTAGTCCAAGTCTTATTGAGGGGCCTCTGGGGTGATTTTGCACATATTATTTGATCCATCTGCTCCAAAGTCTAACTACATTTTAGAGAGTGTTTACACATCACACTTATTAATTCCCATTGCCACCCCCACCTCTCAGACATTGCTTGAGAACTCAGTCCCAAGACCGTTTGAAGTATTTACTTAAGATCAGCTTGTTTGATTAGACTTCTACTTGATTACTTTTGCATGTTTGACTAACGCTTTATGAAGCACTTGATGGCCTATATAAAGACATTCAGGGTAGGTTTCACTCATGTGAGAAGATCCCCTGTGACAGGGAAAAGCTCCCTGAAATGAACAAAGCTAATTTTGCAGCACTCCTGAGCAATTCCCATGCTCCCTTCTTGCTAAACAAATTTATTTTTTCCTAGCCCCTGCTGGGGAATGGTCCTTGGGGAACTCTGGAGAGGTGTAGATGGATTGTGGGTCTTGAAATCCATTATTTACATGAGCTGGAAACTTTTCCAGATACACATTCATGGAAGCAAGCGATTATTCATCGTTGTTCCGATGACCACTGAAAGTTTGTGACATTTATCAAATCAGTAGGCAGAAAGTTGTTAGTATTTCAAGAAGTAATTATTCCTGATTGATTTTGTGTATGAAAAACTGGCTGATATTGAAGATATAATAAAGAATATATGGAGTCTATTCTCCAGCTTGACCTGTCACTTAAGAAACCGGTAAATGAGATCCAGTAGAGTTATATGTCTATATGCTGTTTTCTGTGTTACCACAGCATTACTATTGGATGTCAGTATCCTTCCGTTTTGCTCAGAAATCTGTATTAAAGAAGCTAATATATTACTGTAGAATTGTTACAGGGTTTGTTGAGAATTAGCATTTCAACATTTAACACAATATAATGTTCTTAAAATTATCAGTGTAACATGTAAGGCATCCTAATATGTTTAAAAACAGCAATGGAAAATCTACTTATTTACAAAGATGTTTTGTTCCTAAAGTAAATTCAAAAGTTTACTTAATATAGACCTATTGATGCAAAATGCAAAATATCTCTGAAAGAACATGCAGTTATTTTGGCTAATAGCGATGCTCTAAGTTTTGATAAGCATGACTACACCTAAGAAAATAATGATGTATTATTGAAAAGACAGTTATTCTTTAACAGCTGTACTTCCTGAATAACTGAATCAATTACAGGTATTTAACAATGTTAATAATTTGTTTTTAAGTGTGCATAAATATACTTGTTTGAAAATACAGAGTTTGGTAGGATAGGGTAACATATTTGTCCTTATGAGATTTGGACAGCTGTTTTTGGTTGCTTGGTTGGTTTTTTCCTTTGAACTGATGAAGCAGTGAGTGAATTATGTAACTCATTCCAAAAGCTAATAAAACTTCTGCACTACCCCAATGTATATTCTGCTTAAGGAACACACTGAACAGAAGTGTACTTCAGAAATGGTTTGGGGTTTCATTATAATTATTTTTCATATCACTCTGGCTGTGTTCATTTCTTGAAGAAATACTTACAGGCAGAGTAGGAGGAGAAAAATTATACATTAAAAAGGAGAAAATATCTGAAAGTTGCCAACATGATTTTTCTGTTGCAGTCCTTCCCACAAAAAAAACTCTAACACCTTCCACAGATTTTTAGGCAGTATTTATAGGATAGTTAGACTGTAAGTAAAAGTAGGTTTTACTCTTATAATAATTTCACGTTGAAGACTATATTACCAGACTATTGGGCCACTGCTTCTAAGGAAGTATACACAGGTTTTTTCCCACTCCTTGTCTCTCTATGAATCAATGTTCTTCTGGAGATGATGTCGTGGATAGAATAAAAGTGGTAATTTAGGATAACATGTAATGTAGAATCTGATCACCTTTACTGTTGTTAACATGACTGTTCTTACTGAATTGTGAGCAAATACTATGTTGTTTCTTTTTTTGAACATTTTTAACTGACAGATTTTTCATACACGTTATTTCAGAAGGGAGGGATTTGAACATGGAAGAAATTTGACAGGACACCATGATACAAGAGAGACATATGGAAGACAGAGCATTTGAAGCCAGCCTCAAAAAACAGTTCTACAGGAATCACTCCAGGAGAATGCTTTTGCTTTAATAATATTGGATGCACTGATTTTTCAGGGGAAAAAATGGAAAAAGTATCTAAGAGAATAGGTTTTTGTCAATGCTTTAAAAAATAAAGTCACAAAATTTGACCTGTTGAAGTCATAAACTTGATTAGCTATCTTGTTTTCATAACAGTATAATTGCTAAATACAGTTCTTAAGTGTGTATCAAGGAAAAAAAAACAGAGCACAGCTTTTAAAACATTTCTGTGAGCTCAGCAGCAACAATCAGTATACTCAAAGGTAATAGAATTTTAAATGGAAGGTAGACACTAATATACTTGATGGGGATGAAAGAGAGTGGCAAAGAACAGGCTTCAAGTTATTTGTGTCTAAAAAAACAAGACTAGGCCAAAGATGGGACAGAAAAGCCATATTCATGAAAATGCTCAGAGTCAATTCCATGTCTGAAGAGAATGTAGACAGGCATGTTCTCTTCTTGAGAGGAAGATGTCAACCAAAACCAGAATCTTCATAATGCAATCTCAATGCATCCTCAAAGGATGTTCATCTTTGGAGGGAGGGAGAAAGACATTTGAGTAGTTCTGCCCAGGTAGAAGAAGGTAAAGAAATCACAAGTTATGTTTTATATACTTCATAGATTTACATTTCTAAAATGCATCGGAATTTAAGTATGTGCTGAAAATAATATAAAAAAAAATACTTGCCAACATGCTACTCCATTGTGTACTATGAAGGGGCCATGAAATGTTTCCAAGTATGTCTTAATGAAAATCAGGCCCACAGAAAAACCCAAAAGCTACAGAAAGCCATCAACAGACATGAAAGGCTAACATTGGACTTCTGAGTTTGTACAGGTAATGATAAATAGAGCATCCCAATCTATTTTTAAATCTCTTTTTTCTTTAATAATTTGGTCTTCTCATTGTTACTGCCATTACAAAGGGCAATATGTAAATTGGTTAAGCCAAGTAGTGCTTGTAAGTCTGCATTTGGATACCACAGCATCCTGGTCTTATATCAGACTCATGTCTCTATACATATCAGATTCACTTACCTCCTTTTTCTACTTTATTGTGAAAGAAGGAAGCCTAGACATTTGCAACAAGAGTAAGACTTAGTACATTCTGTCCACATGTCTGAGCTTGATGAATGGAAAACTAAGATTTTGGGTCCCACAAGATACACTCAGTCACTGTGTGTTGCCATGATGAGGTAAACTCTCTGAGGGTATCCTTGCCAGAAACAGCTGTGCTGCAAATAGTGAGGAAAAAAAAATTATGAACATAGTCTGCAAAAAATTACTAACATATTCTGCAAATACCCAGGAATCTTTAGGTTCCATATTAGCAGCCTTGATGAGTGAATTCTTGTTTTCCCAAGCTGCAGCTATCCTTATTGAAACAACTTAAACGATCTGGAGATAAAAACAAGGGTGAAACATATATAGTTCTTACTGAGTCCACCAGATAGTGTGGTTCTTCTCTGCTACCATTCTCATCCATATCCCAGCATGAGTCAGCTAAGTGTAAAACTCTGTGCATAGATCAATGAATTCAGTTCTTTGTGAATCAGTTCAACTCTATTGCAGCACAATGAAGTTCAACACAGAGTTGTCAGCTCCTGCATGACTATAACGTTGTTTTATGACTGAAATACTAAAACATGTCAACTACCTTCTGGAGGATGTCTTCATGTTTGACAAGCAGTTTAAGATAAGATTGCATATGAAAGGTAAATATATTCTGGGATGTTTACATTTAAAATACTTCCAAATATTTATACTACTGTCAGTCTTGGTTAACTGTTAACATTAAGTTCTTCTAATTGTTATCTATAAATATTTTATCAGATTTTAAACAACCCAGAGATGACTGAGATAACCTCCAAACAAACTTTCTTGAAAAAAGTCAATTATTTAATCAGCCTTTAATTTTTTTTCCCCATAGTTCACTCTCTGTTGGCAACACACCTTGTTCATAGCCAACTGCCTAATTCAACACCATGATAGTGAGCTACTCAGCAATGCTTATTTTATTATTTGTTCATTAAGTGCTAATCTTGCAGATACAATGTGAAGGAATATAGCTTTCAAGCTTTAACAGTTTCCTCTAAAATAATATATGTCTTGTTATTCATTTCAACTTATTCAGTGCAAATCTATTTTCATGCTGAATTCCTTAGAGAGGGAATTTTCAAGGTGCAAAATTTGAAATTTCTCTCCTGAATGCACCTGCTATTTACTATCCTGAAGATTGACTGGTGAATGTCTTAAGAAGCCTTCCCATAATGATTCTCATCCTAAAGAAGTGCACAACCTTTTCATCAGAGAGGTGGCAAAGCTCTTTCTCTTATTTGTGCAGTCAGTAGAAATGTGGTAAAGTCCTTGCTTGTTTGAGAAAATTTGCTTCTGGCTGGTGTTCCTCCTAGGCTGTAAACACAGAATAAAAACCCTGTTCCAAGGCCCTGGGGGTAAGTCTGGGTTCTGCTATCCCTGACTGTCCCTGTCTGTCCCCAGAGGCTCTCCCCTGCACCCATGGTAAGGATCCCATGTCAGCACTCCCTGGGCCATCAGCCCTGTCCCAGCAATACTGGAGCAGGGCCAGTCTCCAGCTCCCCACAGCCTTGTCTTGATGGGTGCACCCATGGGCCCACAGCTTGTCCTTGGCCAGTCCCCATCCCCAGGGAGGTGCCAGATGATCTGCAGTTGCCCTGTTCCTGGCTGGGGTCCCCACTGCTCCAGGCACTGGGGAGCCTCAGCCCTGCTGTGCCCTGACAACAGCTGCTTTCTCTTATAATTTCTTCTTTTCTGTATTTTGAATTAATTCACTCGTCTTTCTTTGCCTTATTTAAACAAACTATCGCAGCATTGCACAGAGCAGAAAATAAGGCAGCATCACAAATGGCTGCACATCTCTACATCCCAGCACTGCCACCTTCACCTGCCTTCCATAACCCTTCACAATTTTCACTTGCATGCTTTGTTGCTGGATACTTTCCCCATTTCCTTTAACGCATTCTCACTTAGGGGTGCAGAGTGCCTCTGTACCTCTTTGTGCCATCTAGGATTCTTGCCCTGCTTGCATTTCCTACAGCCACTCAGGGAGTTTGTTTTCCCTGTCGCAGAAAAGCACTGTGCTGACTGTTGCTTTGCACAACACCTACTGCACAACCGATGAAAAAATAGGAATGTGAATATTTATTACCTAGGGATTCATCCTACACGATCACAAAAGTTCCCTGCAAATTATAGACCTTTTGCTGCTGGGCTTTCCCATAAACCTCGAAGTTTAATGGCTGCTCTCTACAAAGCTACACAAGAGTTTTTATTTATCTATACATTTAGCCTACACTAAGATGTGATTCTTCAAACAACCATAAGTAGATTTGGATTGTGTTCTTTGCTAAATGAGAAAATCTGTACCTATTTGAAGAAATTTATTAAGAAGTTATTGTGTACAGAGCCCATTGGGGAAAAACAGGGCTGCTGCTTACAATCAAAATGCTTAATATGGAGTTGAGTTAGAAAGAGTTATTCTCACCCTTAAATCCAAAATACACGGTGTCTTCAAAGCATTAATTAAAAGCAGCTGAAGGAACAGATAAAGACACAAAGCCCCATCAGAGGAGATTTTATACTAACTGAACATGAACAGCTTATTTTCTTTTCTGCTGAAACAGACTCTTATATCTGAACAACCAGATCAAAAGCCAACTGACTGAGTGCCAGTTCAACAGCTTTAGAGGCTTCTGCCATCTGTGGATGAGAAGCTGTCAGGTTTTTTAATCCCAGCACATAGGCTGGGAAGGCAATACATCCCCTAATGGCAGCTAGAATAGAATGACTTGTGGCTTCCTACTACTACAGCAAAGTGGAATTATGACTCTGAACAACAGGCCATAAAGTATTTTATTATGTGGTCATGAGTGTCACTTTCTATGACCAACAGAGTGGTAATTTAGTGTGTTAAATTTATCACTTTGTGAAATCACATGTAACAATGAGCTGCAAACTATCTTTAATTGAAATTATCTCAAACTCTATGGTGCTTTACTGAAAGCCTGTTTGTGTATATGCACACACTTGTAAAATACTAATGCTTAGCCATGCATTAATGCTTAGGCATGTTCACATCTGGACAGCAAGGAAAACTTTAGATGCTCATGGAACCAGAATTCCACATGCTTCCTGGCAAATACAGCCAAAACCCCAGAGGAAATATCAGTATTAAAATGTACTTGAGATCATAAGAAGTGAATAATATCCAGGAAATATACAGACTATCCCCCCACTGAAAGACCTAGAATTACAGATAGAAAAGTGTCAGTTACCTAAAGTAAATCCCAAATGACTCTTAGATACAGCAAAATCTATCTTAACTAATAGATTTAGGTTCTGAAGATAATAAAATAAAAGCCAAAACCTCATAACATAAGTAATAATTATCCCTTCTTTTTTCTCTCTATTACAAAATTAAAAAGTAAAACAATAAACATTTGGCTTTTCGTCTGGTGAGAAATATTACTAATTTTTAGATCTTTTTCCTTTGAAGCATTTTTTATTAAAACTGCCCCACTTCTTTAAAACAAGTAACAAGAATTTTCAATGAGTCATTTGCTTTACAAAATATTTTTAGTACGTTTTTGATGACTGTGTGCTAGTTCTCCAGTTCATCGACTAGATATGGATCTATTACCAAGAGGTTAGAGTTGAGAATGAGTATGGATAATGAAAAAAATATTTAATCATTTTTTCAGTATTTTCCAAAAATCAAAATAATTTATCAGGTTTGGGTTTTTTTTTCAGGCACATGCAATGAAAATGCATTGTCTGTCTATTTCTGCTGCATTTGGTATACATGAATCTGTTATCCCCCAGTTGTTGAAGAATTTTCACTAGCCAGTAGCTAATTCTAGGCATGCTTTATTTACAACAGAGTTGGGCCATCACCTCAGTGAGTGGCAAAGGGCCACACAAAATAATCAGATATTTATATAGCATTATACACTAGGTATTTTCTTTGAAAAGTTCTTGGTGTTTTTCCATATGCTCCTACTTATTTTTTCTTCATTAACTCAGAAGTCCACCTTGATAATTCATCTTCTCTGCCTTGTTTCAGTTCTCCCTCAGAAAGTGATGTTTCAACAGGGCAGGATACTCCTCTAGTCATAAAAATTTAATACCTGTATTCCAATTCTTGCACAATCTGTTGATTCAACTGGACTGTGACTAGACATGGGGCAATTGACCAGTATTCTCATAGTTGTCATAGAGATTAATTTCCAAAAGTTGTTCTTATATTCTTAACACAATACTTAGTGTTTGGACATCCATGACACTACAGATCTCCTGCACAAGTGGCAGAAGGAATTATTCCTCTCTATCAGAACATTTCCATAAAATCAATTAAGGTTGTAAGATCTTTAAACCATGTAGTAGTAAAATCCAAGAAAGGTATCTCACAGCAGTAAACCACATAATAATGAGTTGTTCAATATAAAATGACAGCTCAATGGGCTTCTGACTGACAAAGAACGAGAAAGGTGTCCTTGGCTGTCAGATGGTGCAGGTTGGTCTTAGTGCTGCTCTTACTTATCTCCGTGGCTCTAGGGACCTTTGTGTTTTCTACAGCATAAGCATACCTCCAAGTTCCCACTCCTCTTCATTACCACCATTGCCAGTTACAGCTTTTAATTTGGTATTCTAAACTGCACGCATATTAGCAATGAACATTTCTCTAAGTGCTGAATTATAGTAGATACTGGTGAATGAAATCTCTACTTCATTCCACACCGCAAGTTCCAAGAATTGCCAGGTGCTGAAATTGGACTATTCCTGCTAAAGCATCTGTCACTTCTTTTCTCTTCAACTCTATTCCCCCAGTACACACCTGAAAGCCAAGAATGGAAATAAGAAGGAGATTCTTAATTCCAGTTTAGACACAGCTGCAGTTATAAGACTGAAAATGAATTTCTGGGTTGCAATATATTTTCAGAAGTGTCAATGTTCCTGGCCAAAAGCATTTCACATTCTTTTTCCCCTAATATTTTCAGAATAAATTTTATGGATAGTGAAGTCTGCCCCTTTCTGTAGAATTTATTGAAAATAAATAGATAGATATAGAAATTATTGACCACCATACGAATGTTCATCAAGCATTACTTCCAATTAGAGCTGTAGTAGTTGGGATAACAGATCTTGTTAGAAAGCTCTTTTGTGTAACTCAAGAGGAAATAATGAGTGACTTCTTAATACTGCTGTCCAAGGATTACAGCTAGACAGACTTAAGTATTTTAAATTAGAACATGAAAATAATTTGGTCATAGCAATGCCTTTTACCAGCTTGTATGAGAATATATTTTGAAAAAGCCTGTAGCCTTGAATGTGCCCTGAAGGACAAATTCCATTGCAAGAATCAATCTACTTTAAGCTGACTGCAGTTTCTGCATGGTCACTCTAAGAATATTGAAAAATTAAAGGATTATGAAATTGTATCACAAACGAGGCCGCAGTATAAGCACCAGTGTTCACCTTATTTCTGTGTACTTCTATTAAGTCATTTGGATTATTCTCCTTTGCTTCTTAAATCATGTACTTCAAAACCTCTAAATGCAACTGAATATTTGCTGTTCTTTCTACTTCATCAGTTGGATCCAATATGGTGACATTGTGCATCCATATGTTCTTTTAATAGCACATACTGCAATTTGATTTTTTTTCCAACTTGTTGATTCTAATATCTTGGTATATGAGTATACTTCCATGAATAGAGTGTGGGTGCTGAACTGGGGAAGGGAATTCTTCCTCATGTGTTTCCCCAGCATCCATATGATACATTTTGAGTCTAGCTGCGATTCTTTCTCCTTCTTTCCCTTGCCCTTCCCTCTGCATAACCACTGCATTGTTTTCAGTTGCAGCATACACAAAAATATTATGTGCTTAAAAAAATAAAAACAACTGCACTGGACACATTTAAAGAGATGAACTAATAAATGCTTATAAAACATGTGAAATCTTGATATACCGTTTGCAGTAAAAAAAAGCCCCAAAACTAAACCACAGAGTCACAGAATAGCTGAGGCTAGAAGACATCTCTGGAAATTATTAGACCAGGATCAACAAGAGCACATTACACTGGATTATGTGCTGCTGGGCTCTGAACATCTCTAAGGATGAAAACTTGACATCCTCTCTGGGCAAACAGTTCTTGTGGTTGACTACCTTGAAAATAAAAAAAAGTCTTTTCTTATGTTTCTGTTGTCTTTTTTTAACCAGGTTAATGAAAGCATACCCCCACTGATGGATGAAAATGGTAACCTTGTATCAACAGATGAGGGGAAGACTGAGGTACTTAACAACATTTTTACCTCACTCTTCACTGACAACCACTCTCCTTATGCCTCCCAGCTCAATGGACAAGATGGGGACCAGGGGGTTAAGGCCTCTCCCTATATAGGGAAGGATCAGGTTTGTGACCCCCTGTGGAACATGAGCATATATAAGTCTGTGGGACTTGATAAGATGCATCCCAGAGTCCTGAGGGAATTGGCTGATGTGGTTGCCAAGCTACACTCCACCTCTGTGGAGAAGGGGTTGGGGATGCTTATTGGTGAGAAACCTAACATGAGCCAGCAATACACAGTCACAGCCCAGAAGGCCAACCGTATCCTGGGCTGCATGAAAAGAAGCGTGGACAGCAGGTCAAGGGAAGTGATTCTACACCTCTACACTGCTCTTTTGAGACTCCACCTGGAGTACTGTGTCCAGTTCTGGAATCCTCAGCACCAGAAGGATATGGAACTGTTGGAATGGGTCCAGAGGAGCACTTCAAAGATGATCAGAAGGTTGGAGAAACTCCCATACAAAGACAGGCTGAAAGAGTTGGAGTTGTTCAGCCTGAAGAAAAGACTCTGAGGAGGCCTTATAGTGACCTTCTGGTACCTGAAGGGGGCCTAAAAGAAAGCTGGGGAGGGACTTACTACAAAGGTATGTGGTGATAGGACTAGGAGGAATGGCTATAAATTGGAGAGGGCCACATTTAGCCCAGACATAAGGAGGAAATTCTTGATGAGGGTATTGAGGCACTGGCAGATGTGGCCCAGGGAATTTGTGGATGCCCCCTCCCTGGAATTGTTGAAGGTCAGGTGTGATGGGGCCTTGAGAAGCCTGATCTAGTGGGATGTGTCCAATGCCAGGGGGTTTGAACTAGATGATCTTTAAGGTCCCTTCCATCTCTGTCCATTCTATGATTCTATGAAATGGAATTGCCTGTTTTTCACCTTGTACCCACTGCATTGAAAAGAGTTTCTTTTTTACTTCCTTTTGTTGGGTATTTAGGCACATAGATAAGATATTACCACTCTGAGCCTTTTCACTTTGAGACTAAATATTCTGTGCTCTCAGAGTCTCTCTTTATATGTCAGATGTCCTATACCTTTGATCATATTCATGGCCCTTCACCAGAATCACTTCAGTATGACCATTTCTTGCTTGAAATGAGGATTCTGAAACTGGACCCAACAGTCTAAATGTCTTTTACCAGTACTGAGAAAAGGGCAAGGATCATCTCCTTCAACCTGCTGGCAGCACTTCTCCTACACTGTTGTGTTGAAATATTGTCATTCTGAACCTTTTTAGAAACATAATGTATTTTAAGACACAAATTTAAAAAATATATATTTCGAGGCACTTATATTTGCCCTTCATATATACTGTTAGGATAGTTGTATAGACATTTGTCCTATCTGAATGATACCTAATTTCATGGGAAGTTTTCTTCACTGCCTTTGGCAATAATCCAGACTTTAGGAGATAAAGAGATGAATGAGAGCTCTGGCTTTATAGCACAAAAGGCATTTCTAAGTTATGGTCTAGATGTTATTTTGTAAGATTTCTTTGCAAGATTATAGACTACATATAAAAGTCCCCTCCTTTCTCCTTTAAAAATAAGATATTAAAGAACAGAATATGATTTCTAATTAATAATCCATTTATGTTCAGATTGAAATGTCTGTGTCTTATTTAGAAGCAAAAAATATTTAGGTTTCAATGTAAATATTAAAGTTTTCCAAACTTTAAGTTACACTAGAATTTTGAAAACCCATATTATCCTTTAGTATATCAAAATAACCCATCACAGTATTTGCTGGAAAATAGACTCCTGATCACATCAGTTACAAACTTTCTAATAACATATTAATATAAGTAAACATCAGAAGAAAATCAAGTAATTAACTACAGATTTGAAATATAATAATCACATCAAAATCTATTATTGAGAGGTGATGTTTTTAGTGCATTAATTCTAGGTTTTTTTCTTATTCTTGCCATCAACCCAGCTAGTCATGTCGGTAAGCATAATTTTGAAGAGATTTATACTTTGCACCTAATTTTATGGCTACAGGTGAATTTTCACAGAAACTATGTAAAAGACAAACTTTGGGATACAAAAAAGAGAAATGATAGCTTCCATGGAACAGGAAAAGTTAAATCATGATTAATGAACATGTGTTTATCAAGAGTGAACTCAACTGCTTTAAGCGAGCTGCATGTTGAAAAATGAAGAGGAAATTTGTAATGAAATCAGGCCAAAAATGAATAGCCTAAAGATGCTAGCAGAAAAATAAAATGGCACAGACCTGTCTGACACAAGTGACCAGAAATCACTTATGTTCCTGAGAGTACGATCAAACTGCTTCATAATCACAGCCTTTCTGCACACCAACTTCTCCATCTGCAAAAAAAGTGGTATATCCTTTGAACATTTACTGGGTGCTTTGGGATATGTTGATGCTACATAAACATGAAATATTAGTATAGCTAGCACTGCGGTAGTAGCTGAGATTTTTCAAATCACATCGTAAGTGTCTGAGCATAAAGATAGCCATACCACCTATACCCACTATTGCTTTGCTCCTCATGCAGTTTACTGAACCATTCAGCCTGGTGAAATATTCAAATATCAAACTATAGCACTAATTGAATTCCTCACCAAAAGCTGTCAAATCTTTATTACAAAAAATAATCCAGTACTTTATATGGCAATGCATTGAAGAAAATAACTCCTGAGATCCCTTCAACTTGTAGTAATTTCTCATTTAGGTGCCTTTGAACAGTTATTTCATTCCCTTTAGGGTTAATATTTATATATTTTCATGCATAAATATTATACAAATGTTATTTTAATATATTTATTGATAAGTACATCTTGCATACACAGACACACACATACATATAAAGTTCTCAAAATAGAATTTCTACTTGCCTTTTTGCGAACAGTTCTAACAATGAAGTAGAGACATAAAAGTAAAGGGAATATCTTTTCATGGCAGTAACACAAAATTTATCATGTCATTGTGATAATTGTAAAACACTTCTACAAAACAACAAGAAACTGCTATGCCAGCCTTCTTATGTGTCAAACATAGAAAAAAAAGTTCAAAAGAACCGGTGATGGGAGTATGAGGGTGAAGGAGAATTACCAGAACACTATTCTGTTTCTTTTTTCTTTTCTTTTTCCCTTCTCAACGTCTCTCATTTTCTCTTTGTCTCTGACATATGTTTTCCCCCCACAGATCCCTCTGCATATTCTTCTCTTTCTCTAGACCTTCTATACCTCTATTCCACTTTCCTCTTTCAAATGTGAGGACAAATGTTTGGGTTTTTTTATTCTTAGCTTTTATAGAACTCTATATTCTTCATGGGTCTCCAGTTTCTCCTGCTCTCCCAGTAAAATCAAGTTGACGTGCCAAGATACCAGCATTGGTACCTCAGCATTAGTGCTGACATGAAAAGCTCAGTTCAGTGTCTATAATTCATTGGCTTTAGCCATTTCTAGTTTTAATCAATGAACCTTCTATGGTACCTGTCATAAGAAGCTGATTAGGAAGGAAAAAATAACAGCCTCCTGACTTTGGAATTACCAAGTGCAGCACTTCTTATCATTTGAAGTCAGTTGGGATTGTTCTTGAAGGCTCAAATTGTTATCATCACTGCTACCAATCATGCGTTAAGGTAGTCTGTACTTTTAAAGACAGGTTGTGGGGAGAATTTAACTTACACATGACCTATTTGGTAGCTGCTACAGCCAGGAATGGCTATAATAAAGATCAAAAAACAACCCCAAAGCAAACCCAAAACAAACAAAAACAAATGAACAAAAAAGCCCCAGCAAAATGAGAACTTCATTTAATTAATATTATAAACTATTAATGGCGTAATTTCTTTTCTTGATGTTAAAACTACTTCAGTCATTTTTGAAAGAGATTGGTGTATATCTTCATCCTGAAAAATAAGGTAAGGTAGCATAAGAGAACCATTTGCTTTATGGAGGATCCAAAATCCATCCAACAAGTAGTTCCTAGCAAATTCACATTGTTTTTTGGCTATATACTTGCACAGATGTTTCTTCTAACATGTATACCTACTCCATTTCCAGGAATATGTAGGTGCTAGCACTTAAACAAACAAAAGCATTAGAAAACTGATGGCCTGATGGTCAAAAATAACTTAATAAAATCTAACCCAGAGTTATGGTCTGTCTCTTCTTAGAAAAAGGCAGAAATACCAAGCTTTTGGCTTCCCTTAAGGATAGCTAAGATATTTCTGTGGCATGCATAGTGTAAAGGTACAATTCACAGTTTTTCAAAGACATCATCCTTTGTGAAATGACCAACCTCAATAACTTGTGCTGGGCAAATTCCCACATCTTCAGCTCAAGCACATCCTTACTCACAGTGTTAGTGAAAAGTTCTGCAAAGTCTGTTGTTTTGTCTTTCTACCAGTGATTACCCTCCCAAATCTGACTCTTTGGGCTGTGTGAGTCTAGCCCTGTGACTGAAGACTTTTAGAACTGTGTTTCATTAGAAGAACTAAAAAGAAGAATTGTGTGATATTGGTAGTCAGCATTTACCCACTTGGGAACAACATAGAACACATGGGACAGAGAAGCAAACTGCCTTTGTTAAACAAGCCTGCTGTATTGTTTCGTGTATGGAGGAGACAAGTGGGATCTGTATACTAATCTCATATCAATGAAGCTGTGTAGTAATGAAGATTAGATCCAAGAAAGAAATATTCTGTTATTAAGAATGAAAGAGGAAGCAGAAATAACGCAAGCAGGACTTGCAGTGCTGGGCTCGCTACTTTGACAGCAGGCAGATGAAGGAAAAGAAAGGATTTCAAGAATCCAGAAAAGTTTCTAAAAAATGAAAAGAGAAGGAAAGACACAAAAAAACCTCCTAAACAACAGTAACTTGAACACTGTGATAGTTGACAGCATATACCTATAGAATTCCAGTGACTATTAATTCTGATAAGAAACAGGGAGCAACTAATGTAAGTAAATAAAATTGAAGCAAATGGATGCATGCTACAAATGGAGTAATTTGTCCCAAAGGCTTTTAGAAAACTTTAATGAAGATTTTCTACAGAGTAAGCCAGCATAATTGTGCTGCACTGTATATTGATTATACAAGAGAAGACATCTAAGACTTCATGCTGACAGTACTTTTTCAAGAAGGGCTAAATACTAAATTTTGTTGCTTGGACTATTTATATTGGAAATTGAAGTGCTACTGCAATTTTTTATACTCATTTCTTATTTTTCATCATGAATTTGGGATGGTAGTTAGATATCATCTGTAAACATCATCTGTGTTGCTAGGTTATTTTAAAAACCAAAAGAAATATCATTGTCAAAACGTAGCCTTCCTAGGTGGAGAGAGAAACTTAAGTTGTATAAAATCGTCAGAACTTCAATGGTAAATGAAAATTATACTCCTCCATTTTCTAAAAATGTGTATTCAAAGCAAGTGAAAAATATCAATATTTGAGGTGATAAAGTCCTAAAACAGAGCTTCACATTAATCTGTTTGAAATACTATTATCTTTTGTTTGCCTGAAGGCAGTTAGCTGTTTCTTTTTGTGATTTCTTCTGCTTTTATACTATATTGAAAGGCAAAGAGCATAGCTACATTGTCTCTAAAAACAAAATGCTTGTGATCGGTGGGTGAACTGCAATCTCAAAAGTGGTTAACAACTATTGCATCTGCTGTCAATCAAGCAGCAAGATATATATATATATATGTCTTATCTAGATGTTTAAGCAACAGAACATAATATCTGGTGTAAGACATCTTATGCTAAAACAAGCTAGTGAATCATCAGAATTCCAAATGACAGTTATTGCTCCTTAGTCAATTACCAGGAGACAACATGTTGGCCTAAAAAGGACTTATGCCTTCAAGAAAATAAAATAATTTTTATTGTAATGAAGATAAATGGCTACTCTGTGATTTCAGCAAGGAGAAAACAGATTTAGTCTCAGAAAAATTAAAATATATCTGATTTTTTTGACACTTCAAAGTGGAAGTTGGCTTAAAAATCAACATTTTTCACTAAGACAAAGTATTCTGCTAATGAACTCTGGCAAGAAGGAACTAAGAGATCAACTTGTCGGGGTGTCTGGATATGAATGAGATATCTTCTGATCAAACAGGAAACATGTGTAGATGAAGCAAGTTTTCTCTTTCACTCTCTCACTTATTTTACAAAAATGTCAGTAATTTATGCAGTTGGTAGCTCTGTGTTGTGGTTTAACCTTAGCCACACACCACGCAGCCACCCACTCACTCCCCACCCTCCAGTGGCATGGGGGAGAGGATCAGAAGGGTAAAAGTGAGAAAGCTCATGAGTTGAGATAAAGACAGTTCAATGGGTAAAACAAAAACCACACCCACAAAAAAAACCAAGGAAAGGAATACTTTCACTACTTCCCATTGGCAGGTAGGTGTTCAGCCATCTCCAGCAAAGCAGGGCTCTGTCTCATGTGCTTGGGAAGACAAATTTCATAACTCTGAATGGTCCCCCTTCCTTCTTCTCCCAGCTTTCTATTGCTGAGCATGGCGTCATATGGTATGGAATAGCCCTTTGGTCAGCTGGGGTCAGCTGTCCCAGCTTTGTCCCATCCCAGATTTTTGTGCACCCATCAGCCTTCTCACTGGGGGGGATGTGAGAAGTAGAAAAGGCATTGACACTCTGTAAGCACTGGTTAGTAACAGTGAACCTGTATTATCAACATTGTTTTCAGTACAAATCCAAACCACATCCTCAGCCAAAACCAGCACACTGTGACACTGTAACACATAAGACATATTTGTATTGTACTTTAACGTAATATAGCCCTTTGGTCAATTGATAACAATAAAGTCTGCCTTACCAAATGCAGTGGTAAATCCATAAACTGAGCATAAAACATCTTAAAAAACATGGTTCTCCAGCACATTCCTTCATTCATTTAAAGGTTGCAGTGTGACCATTGTTGGGTACTGAGGCCAGAGGAAGAACTACTACTACAGTCTTCAAGAAGACATGTCTTCTAATGAAAAATAATACTCTTCAGAATACAGTGAGAGATCTGAGTAGAAACTTGAGCTGCAAAGGCTGCTGGAGGTATTAACAAGCTGTACCTCTATATCTATGGATCCCTTTAGCTCATGTGCTGATAGAGGTGAAAGAAAACACAGTGACGTTCTGTTGCTTTTCCAAATGCATTGCACATATTCTGCAGGTAATCATTAGAAAATTTTTAAAAGCTATTTTTAGATCAAAGTTGAGGGTGGGACTCTGTATGGCATGAATAGCAGTGTGTCAAAAATGATTTCCAGTCAATATCTCAAATGAAACTTCATTTCTGCTCACACACATAAGACTGGGTAGATTCCTCAGTGACTACCCTAGTCAGTCACTTGCTAGGTACACTGTATGGGACATTTTTACCTTTAAGTAGACACTCTTAGGCAGTGATGTGTAAATAACCAACTCCAGGTAAATAACCAACTCTAGATACCCTTCAGGGTTTCCTGTTGCTCCTTCTCTGGACACTTATTGAACGTTTACCAGGGGGAGAAAAAAAATGAGGTCTTTCAAGGACAACAAAAGAATCTCTTTATTTTTGAAGCCTGGATTTAATAGCTGCTTCATCATTCACATTTTCTTGAAGAAATTCTACATCATTCAGCATTAACAAGTCTTTTAGTGAAACGCTAGATTAAAAGTTGACATTGTAGAACCCAACTTGAAAATAGTGCAGTGGCTGGACATAAACAAATGTAAGGCAAATTGGAAATAAAAATGATGGATGTTAATCCAAACATAAATTAGCCCTGAAAAAGCAGCAAACTTTATGGTGATATTGATAATGTCACAGGAAAGAGCAGTGAACACAATTGCAGACTACTTATTGGTGAGATCCTTAGACAATTTCAACAAAGGTAGTGAGCACTGGCAGAAGGTTGCAGCTTGTTTATTAAATGTAACTAAAGCAAAATCTACAAGTTCAGTACTTAAAGTACATTAACTTTATAAATATTTGGGGACTTACCTTGGAGATATTCCTGTTATAAATAACATACACAAGGTACACAAGGCATAGATCAGGGAAAAGGTGTGGAGGAAGAAGAGAATGGGAGTTAATGTTAAAATGATCATGCATCTGGTAAGAGCAGAGAAGACATTCATAGGTGGGGGAACATGACAGGATGTCATTTAATTGATTTAAGTTGCAATAAAACTGAGCAGATATAGTGTAAATAAAAAATGTATGAGCCAAAAAAAATTATGACGACTGTAGAGTATGACATACAAGAGCTATAACATGTGAGTCTTTTTAGTGAAAATATATGAGCTGTTCTGCAACATGGAAAGGTGGAACTCAAAAAGAAAGAACAGCTTTCCATATTAAAAATATAATCTTTTACCTTCATTCTCCTGGTCAATTAGACTATTAGAATATTTTCACATTTAAAGTATTACAAACTACTACTTTCATGCTAGTTCTTTACATAGAGACAAGATCTGAGTGATAATTCATCACTAGGGAGACAGCTACTTTGAGTATTCATTATGTTACATTATATTATATGTTACTTTGTTCAGTTTGTACCTTTAAAAAGAATGGCATAACTCTTCCACAGACTCTGGTCCAAATAGACAGGGAGTACAGCAGAAGCTTATGGAAGTTGAGAAGACTTTTAAAGACATGAAGCAAAATATTTAGGAACTAAGAAGTTACATAGTTAGACAGAGTGGTCCATGATTGGATGAGGTGCTGAGGGGCATGTTTTAGCGTTTGATAGGAATGGTTGGACTCGATGATCCGGTGGGTCTCTTCCAACCGGGTTATTCTATGATTCTATGATATGACTTTACTATGACTTTAACCTCCTGAGAAGGTTTAGGGTTTGTATTCTGCTTCTATTTTGTTGTTCTATTATTATTTTACTCTATTTTTTTTTCTCAAATGAATGATACCTAGAAGAAACTGAAATACAAGTTATTTTGCATGAGCTTTATGGTGGTTACTGAAACCCAAGCCCACACTAAGAAAAGCAGCAAGTTAGGATAGAGTGATCCCTCTCCCTACGGGAGATGAGGTCCGTAGCCAAGATACTTCAGTACAGCACTCTGAGGCTTATGAATGCAATTGGACATGCAGAGGAAACATGTGACAGAGATGAGAGAAAAGAGACACATTATGCTGATGAAGGCTTTCTGGCAGAAAGAATCTATCAGATTTATACTAATATAGTATACTAGTATAATATATAGTATTATATATTAGTATATAGTATAGTATATATACACTATACTAATGTGTAGGGTTATTCACAAAGAGGAAGGTTTGACTACCAGCTTGTCAGAAGAAAACAGTAAATCTCTGAATAAGATTGTCTTCTGATGCAACAGACAACCTGTGTTGAATTGGTCCAGCAGGGTAGAGGTATGACAGAACAGAGATACAGTAATAAGATAGGCTGGACAGAAAACATTAGAGGTAGGGGCAGAGAAAAAAGTGAGAGCAAATCTGAATAAAGCTTAAAAAAAAATCAGAAATAAACCTGAGAAAAATAGAAAAGTTTTATGTGTCTACCATTACAATAAGAGTTCATTTACTCAGAAAGGCTGGCTGATAATACATCCATTGGAAGAAACCACAACAATTAAGCAAGCTCAGTTGTAGCAGAGGAAATCTTGAAACAAAAAGATAAATAAATAACAGACACAAAAGTACACCAAACATTTGCTTCAACTTTATTGAGAAACAGTTCCAGACACTTCGCTTAATGTTTATCTTTTCCATCCTACAGCTAAATTGTGCCATCTTCCAGCAATGCGGATGGCAGCATTACAAGAGCATCCAAATTTATGGGAGCAGAAGCTGCTCTGATGGCCTAGTCACGAAATGTAACTCGAATCCTCCATTTCTCAGACTCACAAATGAAAACAAATAGGTATCATAACCTTGACCATTCTTAGGGCGTCCATGTACTGCATTGAGATAATTTGAATTGAGTTGTTCATGCAGGGTAATACAAAATGAAAGTGCTTAGTTGTAAGTACTTTTCAAATGAATTACACAGAAAACAGACATTCAACAAAGGTCTTTCCTAGTTCAAGGCTCATGGAAGTCAATGACAGCCTGAGCAGGGCTATATACAAAACAACATATAGTTTATTTTGATTTTTCTGAGCAACACAATCAGTTTATGAATACATAAGTTGTTTCTGTAAATAAAATTTAGTAGTTAAGTAAGAACTAATTTATTTGTAGACAGAGATGTAATAAAATAATGATATTATGAAGCTCAATGATGATGAGGCTTTGGGGTTGGGCTCAAATATATTGATTCATAGATAAACATATAAAGTAATGGTAAACAGGTATCATGACTTAGGGCCACCAGTAATTACATCAAGGTTTGAGAAAAATCACAAAGCCAGGTCCCCTGTAGGAGTTTTTAATATGATCACTAAAAGATCTTTGACAAGTTGATAATAATTCAGCTGAACTTCTCTGAAACACTGTTTTCATACTCTTAGATTTTACTTTCCATAATGAACATGACCTTTAGGTAACATGCATAAAAGTAGGCCAATTTTTTAATGTGTCACCTTGGAGATATTTTAAATAGTTCAGTGACCAAGTCTGTATGATACCTAAGATACCTATTTGATTTACCCTCATCTGAATTAGAAATTTGGCCTGTTCTACCGAGTTCCAAAACACGACACTTTATCAAACAATTTTCATAATACCACAATATCAAAGTTAATGTACTAGACCATGTTCATAATAAATAATTGGCAATTTTCAAACTACAACGTGATGAAAACTCAAAGACCACTTACATCTCATTTCTATGAAACAATCATCTTCATCAAACCAAAAGAAGCTATAATGCATGATCAGCCACTCAAATCACATTACATTTCCTTCCCGGGAAACACATGAAGTATACACCTCTACAGTCTAAAAGAGCTCATACCCTTGTAGGAGAATTCAACCAGAGAAATAGTTTATTATTTTAAAGGTGTTTTACTCTTTTGCACACATTAGAATTTAATTCAAAACAAGAAGAAGCCCATGTCCTCACACTGCTACTCCCTCAGACACATATCAGAATCTGCCCTGGAAAACAGACTCTTCCAGCAGCCTCATCACTAAATTCATCTTCTGAAACAAGTTCTCCAGAGTCTGTAGTGCACTTAAGGAAACCAGGTTGTGCCTGAAGTAATCATTAGCCTTATAAGGAGTGGCTGAGAGAGCTGGGGTTGTTTAGCCTGGAGAAGAGGAGGCTGAGAGGAGACCTCATTGCTCTCTATAACTACATGAAAGGAGGTTGTGGAGAGGAGAGTAATGGCCTCTTCTTCCAAGTGACAGTGGACAGGACAAGAAGGAATGGCCTCAAGCTCTGCCAGGGGAGATTTAGGCTAGACATTAGGAAAAGGTTTTTCACAGAAAGGGTCATTGGGCATTGGAACAGGCTGTCCAGGGAAGTGGTTGATTCGCCTTCCCTGGAGGTGTTTAAGGCACAGGTGGACAAGGTGCTGAGGGGCATGGTTTAGTGTTTGATAGGAATGGTTAGACTTGATGATCTGGTGGGTCTCTTCCAACCTATGGTTGTTCTATGATTCTATGATTCAATGGGAATACTGGTTCCAGGCATAAGTAAGCTGCAAAACGCACATACACACACACTCGCACAGAAGCAAAATCTACAGATAACACATATTTTAGCTGACTCTACCCTTTTCTGGTAGATACCTAACTTATCTCCCCCATTTCCATGTTAAGATCCCCTTCTTTACTTTTTCTTTCAGCTAGTCTTGCTGATTCAATAACTAATTAAATCTAAATCAGTTTGTTCTCAAATTGTATTTACATCTAAATTTCACTTTTTCTCCTTCAGAACTGAAAAGCCTACAAGCCCAAATGCTTGCTTTGGTCCATGTAATATACTATCTACTTACAGATTTTTCCTGGTAAGAACAACACTTTTCAATTTTAACTTATTCCTATTAAAACTGAAGATAAAATCTTTTATATTGTCATAGTTTTGATCTATCTGGACTTCTGTAAAGCCTTCAACATGGTCCCCCACAACATCCTTCTCTCTAAATTTGACAGGTGTAGATTTGATGGGTGGACGGTTCAGTGGATAAGAAACTGGTTAGAGGATCGTATTCGAAGAGTAGTTGTTAATGGCTCAAAGTCCAGATGGAGATCTGTGACAAGTGGTGCACCCTGGGGCTGTTTAATACCAGCACACCCAGTGCTGTTTAATATCATCAGTGATATAGACAGTAAGATCGAGTGCACCCTCAGCAAGTTTGCAGAGTGATGCAGTTGCTGCACCAGAAGGATGGGATGTCATCCAAGGGGACTTGGACAGGCTGGAGATGTGGACCTGTGAGAACCTCATGAGGTTCAACAAGACCAAGTGTGAGGTCCTACACCTGGGTTGGGGCAATCCCTGATTTAATTTCAGTGGTGTTACAGACTACTCTATAAGGCAATTAATCCCATCCTGAAATAAATATTTAAGAGAGGTGAGACAGATTGCTCCCACAAGACTGAGAAGTTATCACTTCCCTTAGTAATTTGTTTGAGTCTTTGGTTATATATTACAAATATTTCACAGTATTGCCAATTTGAACAATCTAGTGTCAGGCTTCAATCTTTATGTCAGCCTATTACCAACTTATTTTTAAAAACAATCATTGGGCAAACTCTTCTATGTAGTTCACTGACAATACAACAGTTTTTATTTTATCGGTCTCCAAGCCTTTTTTATGCTGAGATAGAAGATTAGCAGTCTCATTTAGATGATTGGGAACTCTAAGTTTTACGGTGACTTTGAAACTGAGTTCATGGATTCAATAAAGTAATTCATTTTCTTCATTAAGAACACTGACCAGATGGATATATTCATTAATTAATCCTTTTAAAACCTTTAGAAATCTTCATACAACCTTCAGTAAATTGCAACTTGGAAAAAAAGGAAAAGGAAAAAAGTGCTACTTCCTTTATTAAATAATAGCTTTATTCTGGCTGTTTTCCAGTCCTTGTAGACCTCATTCAGTCAGTGGGAGTTTGTCTAGCTTTTTTTATGGTAGTTCATCCAGTTTGGAAGTATGTTGTGGTGTCCTAATCAATTAGCTTCTCCTAATATTTTGAATGATAATTTCTAGTCTACTCTGGAGACTTCCTATTTCCTTATGCTGTAAAAGTGATATTGGCAAACATCCACTTTACACATTTGTTGGAATAGAGGGAGAATAATTGTTTAACCTCTCAAATGGGTCACATTTTTTATTATCGTTCTTGATAAATGAGCTGCAGAAGGCATTGAACAGACTAAGACTACTTTCCTACCCTAGGGAAAAAATTCTATTTTATTAAACCTATTGACTTAAACTAATCTATTGTAATAATGACTGCCCTCCTAAACATAGTAGAATCAGGAATAGTCTCACTCATACAACTGATAAAGCTGCACAGAAGTGTTTATATACAGAAGATTTAAGCAGGAAAGGTGATCAATTTTCTGCAGTAGATGTCTTGATTTGCATCCATTAAAAACTTTGGGTCTACACTGGAAATTTAGGACAAACACTGCAGTAAATGTAAGAAATTCTGATACACATTTTTCATCCATTATCAGTTTGCCTTTTCCCCTTGAGATTTTATGCTCATTTCACCTTTTTGATTTTTCTGTGCTTTAAAGGTCTGATGGAGAGCAAATCAAGACATGAGATGAAGGTCTGCCACAGGCTGATCTAAATTCCTAGTCTCAGTATTCTTACATGCAGCCTTAGCAGATCGAAATGTTCTTTCTATGCTTCCTTGTATGTTGCACAAAAATGAATTTTTCTACAATTCTTCAATGATTTTTTTCAAAATATGCAGTGAGGACCTACATATTTGTGCACAGAACCTTTTATTAAAGTGGATGGGATTAGATGGTCGTAACTAATGCGAGTGTTATATATTTGGTATCTAGCTGCCTATCTATATGCCATTTGTATCTCTTTCTTTATAAATAAAATAAACAGCAGATTTTTTGTGGTTGATAACTTTCCAGCTAAAGGGATTTAGCCGAAGCACTAAAACTACCAGTCCCACAGATTTACACAGTTCTAACCATATTTGTTCTTTCCTGCTTCTCACTGTTGGCCACAGGTGTAATTCATGTAACTTAAGGTTATTGCTCCTACTTTTCTTCAGATGATTATATTCAAGTATATAGTTAAGATCTTCCTTTTTCTTCACTTCCTTTCTTAGAATATATCATAGGCTCAACATTTTGGAGCAGTATGGAGTAATTTCAAAGAATGGACTGAACTGAAGAGTAGATGATTTTTTTCCTTGTATACCTATTAGGAAAGTACATAGATTTTTCTTTATTTTTTTCCCCGTTAGATGGAAAAAAATAGGTATGGGTTTAATAAACAGGGCGGTCTTGAAAGATTTTTTGTTCTGTAGCTGCCTTTTGACTATACATGAAAGCTTTTTAAAATCTAAATAAGAAACACAAATCCTCATTATAATTTGCACACTATACTATCAAGTTTAAACAAGCTTACAGCTAGACTTGGAGAAGAAAACACTGTTTAATAGATAGTAAATACATTGCTATATGGTATTATGAAGTGATTTTACTGGTGGTAACAAAAATTGATTATTCTGACCTAAACTCCTTAAAAGCTAATTATAACTATAGAATTTATTTAGTTTCATTCTTTATCTCAAATTACATAGCCATTTAAATATTTACCTAGTTCCTGTGATTGGTCATTGAAACAGCAAAAAGTAGAGTTGAATTACTACTATCAGCTACATTCCATAAAAGTCATGGTAGAAGAATACAATGTAGGAAGCCTGCAGAAAAAGCAGCATTTAGGATTAGTTGTCTCTGGGGGGTTATATCTGCTACTGGGTGGTTTTTTTGGCCCATGCACCTATGTCTGTTTCAGCTAACACAGAAGAAACATATAGCTGGATTTGGACATCTTTGTTGCTTAGTGGGTCACAGTCCAGCACCGGTACAGCTGATGCTTGTTCAGGCTGATATAGCATTACAGCATCTCCAGCATTTGTGAAAATAAGTGGGCAATAGACAGTGTCTCTCTTGCTTCCAGGAATTCGGCTGCATCTTCTAATGCAGTGATGACCAGTCTTTGCAGATTTCCTGACAGCCCAGGGTAAGTGGTTGCCTGTGCAGGCCTATAGTATCAAACATTGTCTCACTGAAAGTCATTTCTTTTAAGACAGCAGCTTCCAGTCTTGCCAGAGCTTACGGAGGTATTCAGGATGAAACCTATATCTGACCAGAATATTCCTCATCTACAGAAGCTGCTGCAGGCTTTGCCCATTAATGATGATCCAAAAGAAGCTGTAGTACTATGCTGTTTTGACCTCAAATACTGCAAGAACTCCCAGTGCCTTGGACTGTGATAGCTCAGCTTCAGAAGGGTTTTCAGCTCAGGTACAAAACTTCTTCAGATGTGACTGTAGTAGTTTTGATTGTTACACTCACCTGCTCTGTTTGTTGACAGTCTCTGCTTTATTAGTGCCTGAGCCTTTTTCCTTACTCCAGGAGTTTGTCCATACAAATATTTAATGTGCTGTTGCATTTATATATGAACTCTGGTGTGCTTTGAGGCTTAACAAAACATGAAGCATTGCAGTATGGAAGAGGAAGAGAGCTCTTGCCAGAAAACTGAACTTACATTTGAAATTGCAGCTGCACGGACCAGTGCTCACTGACTATTTGCTGTCCCTCAGATAAAATTCAGTATGTCACTGTGACTGGCTAATTCAGGACATAGCGTAGCAAATATATCTAAAGGTCTTTATGTTGACCTGTTAGATTTTGTCCCCAAATGGATCAGAAGTGTTTTCAAGATCAGGTTTTCCAGAGCAGATCTAATAGACTTTACTGATAAATCTAAATTTGCTTGTCCTCTCACTGAAGTGTTTTTCTGTCACTAGGTAGTGACAGTTTATAACCTTGCATTATTTCTTGCTACATACCATGTACAGACATTTAAGTGTTTTCTTCATTCTTGTAACATTTCTCTCTCTCTCCAGTTGTGTCCCAGGCATTCAGTTACATTTCACTAACAGCTTATGAATCAGGACTAAGTCAGTTTTCACTGGGTTGTACTAGATAGACACTTTGGCTCAGGTTAGTTGTTACAGAGCTCTGCTGAACATTTTTACCTGGGTTTGCACAGCCAACTACATTCTTCATGGCTGGGAGCCATATACTGCCATTATATGCTGCAGCTGCTCTCTTAGTTGTTTGGTTTTTTTTCTCCTGATTAAAAATAAACGTCATCTGAGTCCTTGTTCAAGCCTTCCTTTTAAATCAGGAGTAATGAAGCAATAACTATTCTATCATGGCCTGAGAGCAGTGTGGGAGTTATCATTAATGCTAATTTAGCTGCTGTTTCATAGTTCTGGTTTCTGAATAGGCATAATATTTTTGCTTTTTGAAATGTTGCTGGCTCCATATGAGAACTGACTATATTTTGTATTAAGACAAGGGCTAAATGTTTTACCATCACTGATTTGGATAAAATTGCATGATCAAAAACATACCAGTATTTAGGTATGTCCACATAAGCCTTCCCTCCTGGCCACATGAATCCTGAGGAAAACCAAAAGAAAGGTATGTGGCTTACATTTACGAGAGTGATAAGTAATAGGTAGGTACATTTAGATAGAAGACATTCAACTCAAATATCTGCAAAAAGAGCACCAATGTAAACAAAATAAATACACTAGATAAACATAAGTTCACTGGAATTTCTCACCATGCAAAGGGAAATCTGGCCTGATGTATTCCATGAGAATAAATAAATGGTGACTGTTCAAAGTCAGAACTCAGTCTAATGGATCAAGCTACATATTTTAATTATCATTCAGGGGCCTGTTTCTCAAATTAGTCTTTCTTCCTTTTTAAGTTTATACATCAGCTTTGTTGATGGCAGAGAAAAGCTGATGCACTTTTGGAGGGAGTGAGGGGCAGTGAGAGGGGAGAAAAAAGGAAGAAAATGGAATGAGATAATCAGGTACTGTAAAAACCTTGCCTTGACTTCATCTGGGAAATGCCTGAAGGGACCTTTTCTTCACGCCACTTGGAAAGTGTATCTGAGGATACTTTAACTCTGCCTCGGATGAAGTATGTCCTGAAGTCAGATGAGAGAGATGTTCTACTGAAGGCATCCTATTGTTGTAATATATTCTGTGGTTTAGTTGTGCAACTGAATCACTTCAAAGGTGATTGAGGGATATGGGTAAAGAAAGAATTACACTAATGAATGCCTGTGTAACAGAAACATTAATCAGAATTTTAGTCCATTCCTGATTATGAGATAAGAATTCACAGGTTTGAGATAAACTACACATAAACACAAAAATGTTTTCTAATAACATGATCAAATGAAAAATTAGCAGAGATGAGCAAAACTCAAAGGCTTTGTCAAGTCTGCCTGCTTTTGACTTTAGTCTCCTGCCCCTCTGCTTTCAGATGAAAAATAGGCGGAAGAGCAATAACCAATAAACTTGTGTTTTAAGCACTTATTTAGCAGGGATCAACAGTTCACATTTAATTAAGCATATGTACAGAACAGGGAGCAGTAAAAGGACTTGAAGTTATGTTTGTTTTATTTTTAATCAAATGCCACTGAAGTCAGCATAATATGATTTCTATATGTGTATATGCATCTTTTGATAAAAAGATAAATCCAAGAAAGTAATGGAAGTAAAACTACAGTAGAAGTTTTTTAATTTGAAAATAGTAAGAAAATAAGATAATAAGAAAATAAGAACAACTTTGTCTCAACATTCCTTAGAACAGGAGATAGGAGAATCAGTAGTAACTTCTGGTGCGCAAGATGTTTGCAGTGACATGCTGTTGATTAATAACAAAGACGACAGGCACAGCAGCAAGTAACATTCCAGAAGTTTTTTAGAAGTTAGTATCTCAGAGAGATTTACTGGAGTTTACTTCCCTTCATTCGGACTGAGTTTTAGAGTGGTCAGTCATATCTAGCACTAATAAATCTTACTGCCTCTATTTTAATTATATTAAATGAATCAACAAAGATCCACTACAAATTTTCTTTTTTTCCCTCAAATCTTTTTATAAATACGTTAGTATGAAAAAAATACAGATATACTGGTAAGGTAAAGCTGTCTCTCATGCATAGAGATGGGGCTTGGAAATGAAGAATTGTAGGTGAAGCCTCACCCAAATTTGACAGTGAGGAATAATAGTGGACTTCAAAGTTGATGGAGTAAATTAAAGTCACAGATGGCCAGTGCAATCATTGAAATCTTCCTCAATATTAAGGAAAAAAATCTGAAAATGAAACTGTTGAAGTGACTGATAAACCCAAGAGGAACCTATAGCCAAGCCTTCAGAAGGGGCTTTAGTGGGGTGTACTCTGCTAATGAACATTGTTCTTGCTGAGGATACTGCAGTTTGCAATTTTCTCCTCTTATTTAAAAGCAGGTCTTTCAATTAACTGGAAACCTGCTTTTGATCTACTAAAATGTAGCTGCCTTTTGAAATGTCAAGATAATAGGGCAGTGGTATTAAACAAACAGTAAGTCTCACTATAACTTCCTGTTGCTAAGGTACCACTCTTAATTACATACAGATATATTTGTCCTGAGTGAATCACAAATCTACATCAGCATACAAAGGGGAAAAGCATCTCTTGACTCTCACCTGCCACAAATAAGGGACATGGTAGTTACCTGCTGTGCTACTCAGTACGTAAACTTAACTCTTGAAAAACAAGAAGCTTTAGGTAATTGAATGACTCTTCCAGGGAAAGGGAAACTTGTCTTGCAACACTAATAAATAATTTCTTATATATTAGCTGTTACAATTTTGGCAAATGTTTAAAAATCTGCAATTTAACAAGGGAATTTTAACACACACAAAAGGAAAAAAGTGAAAAACAGGCTGTAACTCTTTATAAGACTGTTCCCTCCTCTGAGCAATTTCCAGATTTCAGTTCTTTGTAGCATGTGCTTTAGGTTGGCAACTTTCTCATTCAACACCCAGAAACAGGTTTAACATCTTACTTCCCACTGTCTATTGAAAAGGTAAACCCTTCAACAGGGCAAAGTGCAGCCTACTAGTCAGATTAATCTCTTCTGCTTTCAGCTGCTTCTTTGCTGATGTGAGCTGCTATGGCTGAAAATATGGCCTTACTATTGTATTCTATTCAGATAAAATATTTCCCTCTGGTTTAGAATTCTTGAGTGAGAAAATAGAGTAAAAATGTCATAACAAGGCTCCACTTAACATCCAGTTTTGAAGCTACAGGATCTGCATATAAAACACATGTGTAATTACACGGTGAACATCTCAGTTGTTGGTAATAGAAAATATTTTGCTAGAATAGGTGAATGTGGAAGAATTAAGTTCTTTGAGAGTAACTGGGCTGGCTTAAAATTTTAAGGCCATAAATTTCAGAAGCACGTTCCATCACAGGTTATTAGATCTGTTGACCTTAACATCTTCTTATGATGGTTTCCTTTTTCTATTTAACTATGATTTTTGTCTTGAAGAAAAGAGATATATATGCCACTGCGTCTGTTGAATGTTTCCTTGGTGCCATTCTGTGGTATTTGCAGCCCTCTCTGACATTATCAAATGGATTGACATTTCAAATATTTGCAGTGCTCAGCGGGCACTAATTCAGTGAAGGTGAACCATGGGTTGCTCACACAGTGGCACAGCAAGTGATGTGTGTCTATTTAATCACAGCTGCTGAAATGAGATCAAAAGGAGCTGTGTTGTCAAACCCTTAAAGCTGCTGTCATAGCAGAGAGATCAGGAGGGGTCCACTGCAGAAATCAGAGTAAAGAAGAAATTTGGACTTGCTGCTAATACAATATTCCTATTGGCTATATCTTGGTCTGCTTTAAGTAGAGATGACTAAAGAAGGATGTTCAGAAGAATGGCTGCTCAGATGAACCACACCTGGCCAAAACTCTCTCTCACGTCCACATGCCCAGTGCCAGGAGGTCCAAGAAATATTTCTTTAAATTCATTTTTGTGATCCATTCTTCCCCAGAGAAATGATATTTTTAACTTTGCTCTCAGTAGTATTTAATTTTATTAGTTTTCTCTCTGAATCAATACTTGTTCACCTTTCATCTGGCATTTTGCACCCTACTGAGGCTTCTTGCAACCCCGGGGTTCAACTACAGCAGACACTTTCACCTTGAACAGAGATTCAGGGGCATTAATTTATTGTATAGCTGCACTGCACAGTTTCTAACCAGGAGAGGGCATCAGCATCCACCAACTGCCCTGCTGGAGCAGGAGAAAGCTTAGAAAGGTCGTGTAGATGATGGCACAAAGGGAGAGAAGTTGAAATGCAGTAGATATTGAAGAACAACTTGACTTTAACTATGCTATAGTCCTTCACATTTTTCAAAGCATTGAGCTTGTAATCTTTTCTAATGATTACTCTTTAAATTGGCACCAGTTCTTAATATTTAGGTTTGATTTACTTGTTATCTATTTACGGTTTTTATTAGTAAGAGGAAGCTTGAGTTTTCAGGTAGGAGCTCTTTCAGTCCTTTGTGTGTGGCTCCTCCTTGCTAATCCCACTTTCATTCACTGAGTCTTGTTGCCCAAACCACAAAAAAATGCTAGTTAAAGACCATGGGGCTGTAGGTCTCTCTAGTGACCCTGCTACATTGTCAATAAATTCACTGATTCAGGAGCACTTTGTTTATACTGAAAATAAGGGGGAATTGCCTTAAGCTACACCAGGGGATGTTCAGGCTGGACATCAGAAAACTTTTTCACAGAAAGGGTCATTGGGCACTGGAACCGGCTGCCCAGGAAGGTGTTTGAGTCACCATCCGTGGAGGTATTAAAAACAGAGTTGGATGAGGTGCTCAGGGACATGGTTTAGTGGTTGATAGGATTTGTTAGACTCTGTGATCCTGGAGATCTTTTCCAACCTGGTGCAGTGCAACTATGCACTATAAATAAGGTAAAACCAAACAAAATTCTATAGATACAATTCTTGTACTTCTGTTCCCCTGTGGGATGCTGTAAATGCCATTTTCTCAGCTTTACTTAGAAGTGAACTCACTCACAATTAGCCATAAGTAGCACTCATTCTGTCATTATGCCTGTATTTACCAGAAAAGAAGGCCCTTTTTTCCCAGTATGAATATTTATTATTTAAATTAAGATAATTGTATCTTTATTATTCCTGGGGTTTCTGCTTGATACCAAATAACAATGTTAATTTCAAAACTGAAAAAGTAGTTATCCCTCTTCCTCACTAATGAAAAGGAAAAATGTGAAATATTGCATTCAAACTATTATTTTTTCTTTCTGAAAAAATGAGCTATGAGTAACACCTGGGCTACAATTAACTTCACTTCATGACAGGGTGCCTAAAATTATAAAATCCTCTTGCTTACAGCATCACAATTCAGGATTCTATTGATTTGATTCAAATAGTTCACAATGTGTGAAAATGCATGCAAAAGAAGAATGTATTTCTTTTAAACTGTCTTCCAATGTCTGTATAAAAACAACTTGGGTATTCTGTAGAAATTTTAAAGGTGTCGTTTCTGTCCCTCACTGTTGCTTGTTAGTATAATTTTTTAATTCTATTACCTTTATTTAGAGTCCATTATTTAGCCATCATCAGCCAGAACATGGCAAGTTCACCTTCTGTAATACCTAAATAATTAAAAATATATATTGTGAACATATACATCTTATTTATTATTGTCATGGACAAAGAAAAGATGAAAGCACAGAGACATCTACTCAAGATGGTTTCTGCAGAACCACTGGTCTGGAACTGTCTAGAAGACAAGTATTGCAGTCTTGCCATTTGGGAGCTGGATGGAATCAAATGTATAAAAATGTGTAACAAAGTGCTGAAAATGAAAAAAATAAGTGAGTCACATCAGCAAATAATTGTTGGGGGTTTTTTTGAGAATAAAATTAGAGATTATATCTGAGCAAGATCAAACATCACACAGTAAAATACCATCCTAAACAAAAAAAAAAAAAGGAGTTAATATTTCATAAATATTTATGTAATGAGGCAGACAAAAACAAAGGTGAACTTCTGCACCTTGAGGGACAGGACGTGGCAAGTGCCTATGTACCTAGGTCTGTCCTGGCAGCCTGAGGCTCTTGTAACCCAGAAGTCCCTATGCAGATTCAGTTCTTCTAGCAGTTTTCTGTGGTAAATTGACAACTTCACACCTGAAAAGTATCTATAAACAGAAAATGTACACTTCTGATCACTTTCAGGTTTTCCAAATATATACTTAGATTGCAATCAAATTTCAGTTAAGGACTGAATTGTTCCTTCTTCTATGAGTTTAATCATCTATAGGTACTTTCCTGTTAGTATAATGGAATTTAGTTTTACACAGTATATAACCTCACACTGTTTAAGAATCTAATGTGCACATCACAGCTACTCCAATGTATTTAAATCATCATTGTATTTCAAAGATTTTATGTGAACATGTGAAAGTATGGACCTGACTCTCCTTGATATGTGATCCATCTACCAAAAACCCCATTATGTTTCTCCGAAAGGAGTTTTGCCTTTTCTATATAACAGCAGGACACTTGACTCTGCTAGCTGCTGTTAACATCCTGGAGGCTACCAGGTAACAACAGCACTGCATGAAAGCTTTTGCTAATGTGTTTTGAGGATAGAAATTTTATTAAATGCATTACTTTACATGGTTACTTCAGGGAAGAGCAAAGATAGTCACCTGAAGTCCAGATTAAAATTAAGATCTGTTTTCTAATTTTCACCGCACAGCAGAATTCTCCCTTCTTCATTTCATAGAATGAATTATCACTGACCTGTATTTCTCTTCCTCTGTCATAAGCATATGCAGATGATAACAACATATACACACATTCACTTTGAATTTGCAGAGGTTTCCCATTCAAAATAGTTCCTTCCAAATCTTAAGAAATGTTTGCATGCCCCATGGGGAGAGGCAAGAAAATAAATCAGACTACTAGTTCCTAGATTTAGCAGATTTCTGCTGGACCCAAGAAGAAACAAATTTCTATGAGGAAAGAGCTCTCTATGGTTTAAACAAATATACTAACACTGAACCTGCTGTGGTGCANCTATGAGTTTAATCATCTATAGGTACTTTCCTGTTAGTATAATGAAATTTAGTTTTACACAGTATATAACCTCACACTGTTTAAGAATCTAATGTGCACATCACAGCTACTCCAATGTATTTAAATAATCATTGTATTTCAAAGATTTTATGTGAACATGTGAAAGTATGGACCTGACTCTCCTTGATATGTGATCCATCTACCAAAAACCCCATTATGTTTCTCCGAAAGGAGTTTTGCATTTTCTATATAACAGCAGGACACTTGACTCTGCTAGCTGCTGTTAACATCCTGGAGGCTACCAGGTAACAACAGCACTGCATGAAAGCTTTTGCTAATGTGTTTTGAGGATAGAAATTTTATTAAATGCATTACTTTACATGGTTACTTCAGGGAAGAGCAAAGATAGTCACCTGAAGTCCAGATTAAAATTAAGATCTGTTTTCTAATTTTCACCGCACAGCAGAATTCTCCCTTCTTCATTTCATAGAATGAATGATCACTGACCTATATTTCTCTTCCTCTGTCATAAGAATATGCAGGTGATAAGAACATATACACACTTTCACCTTGAATTTGCAGAGGTTTCCTATTCAAAATAGTTCCTTCCAAATCTTAAGAAATGTTTGCATGCCCCATGGGGAGAGGCAAGAAAATAAATCAGACTACTAGTTCCTAGCTTTAGCAGATTTCTGCTGGGCCCAAGAAGAAACAAATTTCTATGAGGAAAGAGCTCTCTATNACCTCTTCTACCCGTGCCTTAAACACCTCCAGGGAAGGTGAATCAACCACCTCCCTGGGCAGCCTCTGCCAGTGCCCAGTGACCGTTTCTGTGATTTTTTTTTCCCTAATGTCTAGCCTAAATCTCCCCTGGCAGAGCTTGAGGCCATTCCCTCTTGTCCTGTCCCCTGACACCTGGGAGAAGAGGTCAGCACTCTCCTCTCTAAAATCTCCTTTCAGATAGTTGTAGAGAGCAATGAGGTCCCCTCTCAGCCTCCTCTTCTCCAGGCTAAACAATCCCAAATCTCTCAGCCATTCCTCATAGGGCCTGTTCTCCTCTGTGGCATCTAAGTGTCAATGCTGAGATGTCCTAGTGAGAAACTGGGACTGACGGATGCACTCAGTGCTGAAGAATCTGTGATATGTCTTAGATCTGCTTGAGTATTTGGTCAGGACTCCATTACTGCTTCAAGCTGTATCTTGGGTATTGCTTGTTTAATATACTGCCGTATGTCAATTGTTGTGTTAGCATCAGCAAACAGGAACTTCACTAGATAATTTAACACGCAGCCTTCCACTGAATCACATTATGTCCTTAACCTTTGCTGGAGCAAGCAGGGATAGTGATACAAAGAATGAGGTAAGGTTTTCTGTTTACCTAAAGCCAAATCACCTTGCTTTTAAGATCAAATATTGAAGGGAAGACTTGACAGTGAAACTCCTATGACTTATGACTACACACTGGTTATTGGGCTCAGTACAACAGTCTCTGCACAATATATCATGAACTGTGTTATACAGAAGGTCAGAAGAAATTATCTAATAACTCCTTGTGGCTTTAAAATCTTGGCATCAAAATGTAAATGAGACTGCAATGGAACTACTTATCTGTGTATGTGTGCGTATAAACTTCATATGTGAAAAGTTAACAGGTACTTACCCTACAGAGGTTCAGAAACTCTAATTTCTTTCTTCACACCAACAGCACCCCTTTACCCCTCTGAGAAGCCATTCCCAAGTGTGCTCTTGCTGGGTTTTTAAACCTTCCTTTCTCCCCTCCTGGTCCCGTGCAATGTTTTCTCATTATTCAGTCATAATCCACCTTCAGCTGTGAAAAGGCCCCCATTGTCAGTCTGAGCTGTTTCTTTGAGGACCACTGTGCTCAGGGCTTCCTGCTTCCATGATGACTGGACCCACATGGAACTTTGAAAATCTTTATTCTTTTTTCCAGCTAATTGTGCACTACTACTTTATCACCTACCAGCATTCAGAATGCTGAATTCAAAGACATAGATTTATTTAATGCAAGGTGTTTTCTGGGGTTTTGATCACTCCAGCTGTGAATTATGTCAAAGTAAAGTCTACTGAAGGCCAGATCAGACTACGAAATATTCAGCTCCATTTTGGAGAGAAGGATTGAACTACTTGTACAGAATCATACCCTGTGTGTTCACATAAACCAGTAATGTTCAAGGAGTTCACAGAGCTTTTACCTTCTTCTAGTTTTCAGAGAATTTTTTTTCACCAAGAACATGTTGTTTTCTTCAAGTCTCTAGTGTCTACTGTTTTGTAGTCCTGGAAAATATAGCTGTACAAGTAACTAACTACCTTACTATTCTCATCAATTCCTCTGCATTATTTCTGCATCTTTTCAGTCTCTAGTGACAAACACTACTACACTGAGTGTAGTATTCATTGTAGAATTAAATGAAGCATGTGTTGCAGCACCAGAGAGCAACTGAAAAGAATTGAAATGAACTGTAAACTGTCATTACTCTCATTGATGCTTATATTTCATAAGAAACATTAATGGGAAATTTGATGCAAACCCTCTTAGTTTCTTTTGTTGGTGACTGTCATGAGACTCGCACACAAGGCATCGGAATAAAACAAAACAGAAAGGGAAATCATTGGTGTTGTATGACTGAAGGAAAGGTGGTAGAGGAGCAAGTATCGGAGAGAAGCCAAGAAAGAGACACTGCTTATGTCTCTGCGTGGGAGGAGACTGAGCCCTCCACTCTCTGCCTTTGCAGCAGCTGCATTATGAATTAATAAAAAGACACTTCCATGAATATGCACGTGAGGTCTTTTTATTAATAATTCATAAAGCCATCAATCAAGCAGCTGCTCATTCAACACAGGAAACTAAGGTTAGATCTGTTTTGCCCTGCTTTTTGAATTACAGCTGGAGGTGTAAGGTTGAAGGGTGGGAAAAGAGGAGATAAAATGTTTATCAGGAATGGGATGGAAGAAAATTAAGACATTCCCACATCTTCTTCAGAAAGTAACAGTGTTTGAAATAAAGTATTTTGACAAGTGTGGGTGAAAGGGTGTGGGAAGCCAAGACAAAATGCAAGTGATGTCTTCTACTGTTTGCCATACAGTATATCTTTGAGATGATGTAATGATCAGTGTTTGAAATCTGCTCTGATCCTCTGACAGGAAGAACGCTTTGTACTAGCTGCACCTTGAAGAACTGTCAAGTGTGTTGAAGATCGTTCTTTTTAACATCCGACATCGTGCTTTCTAATTATTTTCTCAATTTGTTGGAAGTTAGTGGTAAAAAAAATTAACAAAAGGGAGTACAGGAAATAGTTCAACCCTGTCCAAAACATATCTTCTCTAAAAACTCTTAATTCTGTGCGTAAATGTGTGGACAAAATAATCCACAATTCTAAGACACAGATAAAAAGTTGATTAAGGCTGTGAATCTCCCTGTGAAACAGTGGTTCAGTAAAAGATGGATGCTTGTTGGAATTAATACATTGTATAATTCATGTATAATAAACACCTCCAACATTGTGATCTGTCTCTATGCACTTCTCAGTACCTAGAGGATCAGATTAATAAAAGGGGAGTTAAAAAAAAGTCATCTTCATTTCTTGAATAGTGCTTAAGTGAAGGATGCTATATTACATGATATAACACATTGTGTATTGTTTTACTACACAGTACATATAATGATTTGTGTTAACTGGCAGTACTGACACTCCTGTAATGTTACATGAGGCTACATCTCATGTAAATTACTGAAAGATGTCTGTTGAATGAAAAAATATGGATAAAAAGTAAAATGACGTAAAGCACACAAAAGAACTTTTCAGTTCATTTTCAAAGTCTGATTTGTAATAATACAAGCTAGAGTTCTGAATCTATTTGTGCCTGAAACTGCTACCCAACACAGCTTTCTGACTACAATGGTAATCAACTATTGAAGCAAGCTGCCTATTCAAACAGCAGTCTTTGAAGTATTAAAATATTTTAGAGAATATCAACACAAACTTTCTGGAAGTTATACTTTGGAATTGGTAAATTCTGTTCAATGTAAATATGTGTGGTCAAAATCGAGAGTTAAAACTTAAAGCAAGATGAATGTTCTCATGTTGCTCTCTGGACTTCAAAAGTTGAGTCTTCCATAATACTACATTAAAAATTTTTGACATGTACTTGCCCTTGAAAAATGTCTTTGAGAGGATACTGCTTTGGATACAATTTGTCTGCCTATCCTTGTTGTTGCTATGATGGTAGTGAAATAATTCTAGATATTTAATGTAGGTAGTGACTTTGTCTGACAAATAATTACTAATCTATTTTGGATAACTAAGCTTTTGAGTTACTTGAAGAATTGCACATCATAAGGAAAGCTGATTGTGGTCCACTAAAGAAGTATCTGTTAATAACCATAAAATTAATTTGAAGTTTGCCTATTCTATTAATTATTGTTTCTTAAATATTCAAGTTTTTTCATTATATTTAAGAATAATGAAACTTCTGACTGTATTGTGTAAAAAAATATGCTATTGAAAAAATGGAACATCTATGTACTGAAGATTTATGCATTTTTAAGTGGTAGAGAAAGATATGATTCAGATCATAATTCCTTCATTTAAGATAAATATTACACTTCAAATGTTTTTATTAAATCTCTTTCCTACTCATGCATGTAAGAATACCTTTTCACCCTTTGCTCTGCATCAGAACCATAGGCAGATCAAAAACCAGAAATAGTTCCACTGCTTTTCTGTCCTGCTACTTTGTTGGCCAAACTATCTTTTATGCTCCCAACTTGAAATAAGCAACCAAATCAGAAAAGTGAGTGTGAGACCTCTCTTCTACTGCTTCGGTTTCTGTCTCTATGGACATAGAATCATAGAATCATAGAATCACCAGGTTGGAAGAGATCCACCGGATCATCGAGTCCAACCATTGCTATCAAACACTAAACCATGCCCCTTAGCACCTTGTCCACCCATCCCTTAAACACCTCCAGGGAAGGTGAATCAACCACCTCCCTGAGCAGCCTGTTCCAATGCCTAATGACCCTTTCCGTGAAAAACTTCCTCCTGATGTCCAGCCTAAATCTCCCCTGTCGGAGCTTGAGGCCATTCCCTCTTGTCCTGTCCTTGTCATTCGGGAGAAGAGCCCAGCTCCCTCCTTTCTACGACCTCCCTTCATGTAGTTATAGAGAGCAATGAGGTCTCCTTTCAGCCTACTCTTCTGCAGGCTAAACAACCCCAGCTCTCTCAGCCGTTCCTCATAAGGCCTGTTCTCCAGCCCCTTCACCAGATTCATTGCTCTTCTCTGGACTCGCTCCAGAGCCTCAATATCCTTCTTATGGTGAGGGGCCCAGAACTGAACACAGTATTTGAGGAGCGGTCTCAANTAAGGGTACACTCAATGTCTTCATCCAGGTCATTGATGAAGACATTGAATAGGGCTGGAACCAGCACTGAACCGTAGGCAACCCCACTTGTAACTGGCCTCCATGGATGTGGGAAACACAAAAAGCAAACCAAGTACCTCAATATTTTTAAAAATCCCGTTATGATTTCTTAATCAGCCTCACATTAAAAATAAAGCTACACAGAAGAAAATATGTTCTCATGTTATCTCTTCTGATTTGATAGAGATGTGATCTGGGAGGACATTCAAGCTGGTGAATGAGATCCATTCTGCTGTCTTTTATGACAGAGTAAGGACCTGTAATGATTTGGGTGAGATCCTTCCCCAAACCTTACAGTGTCCGCAGTCTTTCCTCCCCCACCCCCTGCACAAACCCAAGGGAAAGGGGGTAGGAAAAAGAAAGACTGAAATGCTGAAAATGAGCAGACCAAAGCTGTACGATTATATACACATGTATTAACACTTATATGCAACTAGAATACCATGTACACAGGATAAGAGACCCTGAAAAACCTCCCCCTGCCCCGAAGGGAAATAAAAATCCAAAACAGATCAACAAAAACTAACAAGAGAAAATCTTACTACTCTCCTTAGATAGCAGCAGGACTTCATTAAGCAACCCCCCGGCACTCTGCGCTGTTCAAAGTCCACAAGGCTTCACTGGGCCTCACTCCTCCACACAAGCAGGGTGATAGCAGGAGGAGCTGCTCCCAAAGCCACAGCAAGAGAAGAGAGAGGAAGGCGTGTCTGCTTTTCCGATTTATACCCTGGTTTACGTAGAAAATTGCATGGAATACTGGGAAATGGATTTCTTTCTCAGCCACAACCTGGCTATTCAAGGAGAATCTAAAAATCAAACCCATTACAGGACCATAGTAAAAAGTTTTGCTTGCAGACCAGGTTTTCCCCACCTTCCTTACATTCCTGTCAAATATTTCACTCTTTGGCCCTTCTGGCTCCTAGGCAGTTTCTCTACAGGTCTTCAAGCTCATATATCCATTTCATGGCCACAGGATCTCGGTAGTCTTGGACATGTTGGGTTTTTTCAGTCTGACATTTTTCTACTGACTTGTTCTTAACAACACAGCTAGAACCATCACTTCCTTGATGGATTACACTATTTCCAGAAGAACACTGATTCCATGTGCCCAGATCACTATTGACAACTTTCCGATTAAACTAGTACAGAATTTTCCAGTCTGTCTTTGGTCCATAGCCAATTTATGAGACTTTCCTAGGCATTCTGGTTTCTCAGATGTTCACCTTAGAAAGGTTTCATTATTTAGGCACAGACTGGCAAGGATTTAAAAGATGTATTATCTGTATTACCTAAAAAAAATTAATTGGTAAGAATATGTCTTATCAATGTATTTTATATGCTGAGGGCAATTGACTGTGCTTCATACCTTCCATCTGCAACTGTTTTCCTAAAGTCAGCAAAAATTTTTCTTTTCATGATCACCCTTTACAGAAATGTCTGTTAAACATAAGCCTTTTTTCTACAGGACACCTTTCCTGAGAAAGCCCATAGAACAATCATTTTTCAGGGAAAAGAGCTGAGGTAGAATAGTACTGTAGTACCTCTGACATGCGCAGCTGCTTCTAGCTAGTTCTCCCTGCTAAACGACCTTACATGGTTCAGTAAAAATCTGCTGCAGGAATCACTGGCATGGATCATTGTTCTTTGACTTTTAACCTCCAGGTAATAGAGATTAAGTGCTACTTGGATGGCGATGATATTTTCTAACATTTAGTTTCTAATAACTACACTATATTATATCACAAAAAAAAAGAAGTTTACAGTGGAAAGCTACTGCTCCTTTTTGTCCTCTGCAATAAATTCCAGTTGCATCTGGAAGAAATTTATTCAAATAAAATATCCACAGATTCTGGAAGTTTTTATGCTTTTTGTGATCACATGTACAAAGTAAGATCGCTTAATACTAATGAAACAATGCTATTATTATAAAATCCCATTTCAATTGCACTCCAGAAATTTTACTAAACCTTGATGGCAGAGGAATTTATATTCTTTTTTGCTTGTAGGAATATATAAAACCTAAGGCTGTCACATTAGTCATTATGTGCAAGAGGTCTTTCTTATTAGCTATGTAATATCTTGTTTATACTATAAGCCCTTGTTATTCTTATTAATTTTGTTTTCAACTGAAGTATATATTGTTTTTCTTTAGCAGTTAGTTAACTTTTTTCTCTTTCTAATAGATGTATTTTCTGAAATCTTGGATAGTCATTACTCTGTCACATGCTAAAGCTCAGTAATGCTCTCTTTCTATGATTTCTGTTTTCCCCAGTGCTGCTCCAGGATTTGCTCTGCAGGGAAGAAATTAGCTTACCTTTCCAGGCTCATCAGCCTTTGCCTCTCAGATGAGAAGGCGGACAAATGCTTTTCATCATCTGTGTAAGCTGAAATCTGTGCAATCCATCCTGAACTGATACAGCTTCCTCATATCACACAGGCCAGAATAGCCTTCAGGAACCACGATTCATTTAAGATCCATGATGCACATTTTTTTGGTTACCCTTTGTTGACCTCACATGCAATCAGCTAGACAGAGATAAACCTTACCTGACTGTGTAGTCTCATGTTATAGTGCAGTACATCCAGTTACCTCCTGCAGGATATTTAACAGCACACAAGACAGGTTGTTCTGTGACATGTCACTGATAAAGGGCCAGAGTCTGATGGCTGCTGTCTTTCATACAGTGAAAGCTCCACCTAGACTGGTTCTGGCGGATAAGCAAGCCTGCATTGGAAATCATCTGCAGCTTCCACGGATCAACAGGTGAAATAATTACATTAATTTTCCAAGGAATGAACACACTGATAAATGCCTTCTCTAACACTTGCAGCAGCGATACCTAGAGGCCGCTATCTGCTGCAGGGAGGACAAAAATTTTGATGAGCTACTCGCTAGCTACAATTGATGACAATTCAGTAACCTCAGTTAAAATTAGCTGTCCCAAACTGAATATTTGATAAACAGTATCAACAAAATCCCTGTTTTTACTGCATGGATCAAAAAAATCTTAGCTGATCAACCTAGATAAGTTGTGAAGCCTAGGGAAAATAGTAACAAACCCTATAAACCACCAGTGTAAACTAGGTGAACGATTCTATGAAACAATTACTTGGCCCTGGCAGAGACTCAGAGTAGCACAAATGCCATTTCTTAGGAAGGAAATTTAACCTCTTTTGCCTGTGTACGTGGAAGGAAAATAGTATACCACTGTAAAATTTAATATTTAGTAGTAGGTAATAACTTCTCAGTAGCAACCTCAAAATATAGGTTCATGTATGAGGTAAACATAGACTTCATGCAGCATAAGGCTCTCTGAGTTTATCCAAGTTGCTGCATAGGTGAGGGAAAGAGTCTTACACTGTGGACAGAGGATTCTTTATGTGAAGTCAAGTATCAGTGACTACAAAAATATTTGACTTCACTAATATTATGTTGACATCACATCTACAAATCTGTACAGAAAGGAACTTAATGGAAAATCTCATAATTGTAGAGAAGGACCAGATGAAGTGGAGGGCCATAAAAATGCTTGTAATATACCAAGTGAGGCAAAATCTCTTTCCTCTTTCTACATTTTTCTTTTTTAACACACATACACTTTAAGAGTTATAGAAATTTAATTTTCAGATTTAAAAACAAAATAGCAGATGTCTGACAGGATAATCAAAGTGCATTTGTGTATCAGAAACATAGGTGATGTGAACAAATTTTTATCTTCAAATAGAATTAAATTTCCATTTTTGGCACCAGTTTCTAATAGGATTTTGGCAGATTTATCTCATTTGGAATTATGACAACAATTTTAATGTTGGCAACACATGAAAGAGATTTATAATACCAGTTAACACTTTTTATTTAACATACACATTGTATCTTACTGATAAAAAAAAATTCTTTTCAATGACATTCATGGCTTTATCTAAAGAAAAATAGGAAAAGCTAGCTGATTAACCTAGATTGTAATGACCTGTTGTCATTATGAGGCTTGAGATGCAAACAAAATTTTTTTAAAACATTAAAATGAAATTGGAAGTGTCTTAAAAACCAAAAGTCATTTTCAGAAATATCCTAGAAAATTATCATGAGTTTTATAAAGAAATCAATAGGAGATAAACATCAAGTGCCTGATCTTAAGTATTTAACTTGGTTTGCAGCCTTATTGTTTTTCCCATGGTTTTCCATAAGACTATTTAGGACGTTAAGTTCCTACCTGTGTATACAGATCTTGATATGTCAATATGTAAGTGCCAATTTGACTGTTTAAATCACAAGTATATGTTTACTAATACTTTTCTCTACAATTTCTTATTTTCAGGGATTACTAATGCTCAGCAAACTAAAAGCACAGGATGAGGATCATTCAAAAAAAAGAGAAAAAAAGATCTTTATTTAACAATGAATATTGCAATCCTCAACGAGCAGAGTGGATGAATTGAAGGCAAGGGAAGAATGAAAATGGCAAACAGATATATGAGCCATCATTTTAACTTTTTAATTCACTGATTACTCTCTGGAGAAATGAAAAGATCTACAAAAGAAGAAGAAAAGCATTCAGAATAAGCTCATTATCTTCTCTTTGCAACCTCCTCTCTTCCAATATACTCTCTTCTCTCCACCCTCCAATAAACTGGAATCTACTTTAATCTGAATTGCTGAACATGTTCTACAAACATTTGATATATATATGCATGTAGTATATTTAAATAAGAGAAAAAAACACAAGGAAATATCAAAGTATAACGGTGTATTTGCACGCTTGTTTATTATGTATTTATTATAATTTTAAGAATGACTACTTAATTTAATTCTTCCTCTCTTTTTTTTCATTGATTTTATTGCTCAGTTCTTTCTAATTTTTTTCTTGTATTCAGTGCAGAAGGGGCAGAAATTATACTCTTTGTTGGTTTTAATACACACTGTGCACCTAGTCATGAGAACCAGTCACTCAGTTGCCATTTATTGTCCCACTGTGTCAGAGAAGGAAAAATTTCATTATAAAGCCACAAGTTTCAGTTTGAGTCCTTGTGACAAGTTGAAGTCTTCAGGAGGGAGTGGAGATCAAACAGGAGGAGAAGCTGGACAAATATCAAGTCCTTCAAACTACATCTGTTTTACATAGCTTTTCCTATTTGGTTTGTACGAGATGATTTTTAAGGTCCCTTCCAACCCAAATCAATCTATTATTCCATGATTCTATTATTTAGTTGATTTTCCAACACAGCATCATTCCGAAAAAAGTAGTGTTAGAGCAGCATGCCAATGAGTCTCATAAAAAACAGAAGAGTCTTCAAATCAAGATGCAACAAGGACAAATAGTGCCTTTTTCTGACCTAGAACTCCTATGTCAGAGAAGGCAGAGAGAAGGCAAATGAAATGTCAAGAAGGGAAAATTCAGTTCCGGATTACTTACTTTGATGAAGTCTTACCACAGTGTGATATAGTCTCACTCCCTCAGAAGCAGGTGTTCCAAAACAAAGGCAACTGGACCACTTTTTGTTAATCCCCTATTTCTTCCATATAAATGTTTGTTTGCTCGTAACTATTAATGCGCTAGCCCAGCTCATCAATATTTAAGCATCTTTTTCAGACCCTAGCCATTCCTCCTTCCAAAAATTTGCTTGCCAGGGAGTTACAGAAATAGCATAAAACAGCAGAAATGATGCAATGATTCTCATAAATATCTTAAAAGTAATTTATGGTGAATTTACAGCAAAACTTGCTGAACTTATTTTTAAAGGGGTTGATTTCCACTACAAGCAGTTTGTTAAACAAGAAGCATCCTGTTATCTGCATAGTTGCTTACAATGGCCTATGAAAGGGTTGTAACTGAGTCTGAAAGAACTTCAAAGGCATTTACCTTTTTTTAAGGAGGGCACATTTTGTTGTCAGATGCTTAGCAAGCGGAAACCCTTATCCATTTGGAATAAAATAAGGAAACATAATTTAATACTAAATGTATTTGCAGGGGAACTGTGTTCTAGCTTTTTTATACCCTAGAAGTGTATACAAGTGTATAAATGTGAACAATGATTTTGTTGGAAAGAGGAAAATATATGACCCTTCACTGGATGTGTAGCCAGACCCTTCTGGTATTTAGGAAACAACAGATAGCCCTTGTTAGTTTTTTTAAAATTATTTTTATTTACATTTATTATTCCTGAGCCTCAAAATAAGACTAGAAGCCAAACAACCTTAGTAGAACAAGGAAAGCTGTTCTCAGAGTCTTTACTTGAAAAAAAATGAAACAGTAAAAATGTTTGGCACTCTAATTAATCCTTCTTTCTTCACCAAGAACTTGATTAAAACAGACAATATTTTTATTTTCAACCTATAAGAAAAAAAATATTTCTTTGTAAAACTCTCAATAGTCTTTCCACTTTTGTAAGTGACCTTCTTATATTACTTTAAATCCTAAATTCATTGTTGAGACTCCCCCAGAGTCTTTCCTTGAAAACATTTTATTATAACATATTTTGGGTTTGAAAGTATTAGATTTGGACAAAGAATTTTGTTAAAACTGTTTTCTCTGGAATTTCATTGCAAGGGTACCTGAAGAGGTATTGTGTAGTTCATCTTTCTTGTCATACATCCATGTCATGATGGTGATATAAAAATCTGTGCTTCATTTGAGATTCATTCTAGTTTCTAAAGTAATTCTAATTTTCTTTTGTTTTAGAAAAAGATGATTTCAGTATTACTGGTCAAATCTTTTAAAAATTTTGTATGAAGATATTTAAATATAATATTAACATTAAATAACAAAGGAAATATGTTTAGATATATCAGCATTGCAGATTCTGTTCTAAGTATCTGTATGTTAACAGCCTTATTGGGGGATTTTAGTTCAAAGCCCTTTAGAGGATTATTTTTTTCTCCTTGCAACTGAAATATGCATTTTTGATACGTTGACAAAATAGACGGGAACAAACATTCTCCTCAGCCTAAGGGAGTAAGGCAAATATTTGGCATGAAGACAAAAACAGTGTTGAAGATTAACTGGATCAAATAATTGGAATGCATGCAATTAAAAAAACGTTGTTAAAAAGTCCTTCATTGTACTACTTTACTGATTACAAGAAAGTAGATGAGTTCACATTAAGAAGTTCTGTAACTTAGGAGCAACAGTTTTCTGATCACAGGTTTGGTCTGTTCAAAAGCTGTAGGACTCTGAAGTCCCAGTTGCTTTGGGTTTTTTATTTAAAAATGCAAGAGAATTAAAAGTTTTGGTGTCTGTGATAAGCTTATTAGTATAGCAAGTGGAAACATGAAGCAAGAACAGAAAACATTTGTGATACTTTCCTCAAGAAATGACATTTTACAGGAAAATGAAAAAGAGAATATAGGAAATAACAACTTACAAAAGCATGCAAAATCCTAATTAATTATTTCAGATTACTGTAAGTTAAATCTAGTGAAGATGATATAAATGTAAGAGGAGTGGTTGGTAGATCAGCTATCCAGGTGGCTTTTAATATCTTTAGGGATGGAATCTCCACAACCTCTATGTGTAATGCATTCCAGTGTCTGTTTGCCTGCGCAGTAAAAAACCCAGTTACTGCTGTAGCCCATGGCCAGTACAGTTTTGGTTGTGCTTCTCTTCACAGGCTCCTAATAGGTTGGACAAATAGGATGACAGGAACATAATCAAATTCAACAAGTGTAAGCTTCTGCACACAGGAAGGAGGAATGTCATATAATATGATCTGGGGGCGGACTGCCTGGAAAGCAGCTTTGCAGAAAAGGTCCTGGGGGTTCCAGTAAACGCCAAGTTGAAAATAACCCAGCAACGTGCCAACCTGGCAAAGAAAGCCAACAGCCTTCTGGGCTACACTATGGAGAACCATTGCCAGAAGGTTGAGGAAGGTGGTCCTTCCCTGGGAACAGGCTGCCCAGAGCAATTGTAGAGTTTATTTTTTGAGATATTAAAAACCTTGATGGACAAATCCCTGAGCAACCTGCTTCAGCTAACCCTGTTTTAGCAGGGCACGTGAACTAGACAATCCTCAGAAGTGCCTTCCCACTTCAACTACTTTCCAAGTCTGTGGTCCTGTGGTTCCTAGCTGTCAATAGTTTCCTTTAAAAGCAAAGTGCACAAAGGGATGGGAAGAGTGTTGAAATGGGCCACTCTTTCCTTCATCTTAAAGCTGGTTCATTGTACTAAAGGAATGGAGACTCTTAGGCCATAGAAAGAGTAAATAAAGGAAAATAGGACCTTGATGCCTATCATCCACTGAGGGTGCCCATTATGGACAGGAATCATTGTGGTTGCATTATTAGAAAGAATCTTGAAAAGATATAATGCTTTATTTGTTGTACATTTTCCCTGACAGTTAAATGGTACATTAGAGGATTCTGGTCATGACAAGGAGTCTAAAATCAATAAACAGTAACAGAACAACTTCTGAAGTACAGCATACAAAACTACTATGCAACAAGCCTGCAAATTTATAAAACACAAATTGTATATAGGCTGCTCCAGTTTAAGACTATAAATAAAGTAATTGTTAAACAGGGAACATGAAGAAATGTTTGAACTTCCTTTAGGAATGAAATTCAATGTCTTAAAATTTTGAAAATCCACATACTCTGCACCTGATTGTTATATTTAGAAAGCTTTATGTACATTTTGTGATCTCTGTTTCAAAAAAAGATCATAATCCTGTATGTAGAATCAAGTACAGAACAGTGAAGCAAAACCAGACTAGAACAATATTTCCAGCAGTTAACCCTAGATCAATAGATAGAAAAGCTGCTGGGAAGGAAATGGAACATATGTAATTTTTTCAGTGGTAAAATTTAATATTTTTCCCATAGATAGCAATGAAGGTACCTCAACTAAGACTGTCTTCATAAGCTTCAATTTCCTTTTAGCTGCTATTACATTTTTTTTGCACTACTAATCCAATTTCAGTTCTACACCTCATTTTCACTCCTGGTTTATGTTTTAAAACTAGTGCATGTTAATAGCTAAACTTAGCGCTTTTCATCCTGCTTTTGTTAGTCTGTCTGTGTTATTGCTATTCAAACCTATAAGAGAGAGGACATTGGGTAACTTACATGTATTTAGAGATGAATCTTAGAAAAACTATAAAGCACTGATGTTTCAGACCCTTACTGTTAACAAAGTCTATGGGTAGGAAACTTCTTTTCATAGATATAAAGAGGACACATCATATTCAGAGACTGCCTGAGTCTGATTGGAAATACCACATGAAATAACTCAGCATCAGATTCAGAAAAGACGGCTTTAATAAACATCCCTACATGCAGGACAGTGGAAAGAAATATCTAAAAACAGTACTGGTGGGTTTCTGGGAGAACATCAGAAAACAATGCTGCTTTGTGTAACTTTACAGTCTGTGTTTCTCAGGACTACAGTCCAAGGAGCAGGTTCAGCCTATTCAATTTCCTTGGATTTTTTCTTCTTTTTATATTGCCTGTGGACAAGACATTAGAACAGTAATGGGGTTTTTTTGAATGCATTGAAATGTTCATGATACTTTAACATTATATTTTTCTCAGTCTTTTTTCTTTTTTTAAAAATTACTTTTTTAATGCTTATATGTATGAAGAATGCATGCTTAGCTGGAGGCAATTCCAGCTAAAAATTAGCTCCTTCTGCCTCATTATCCTACCATTTCATGCTTCTCTGAAACTCCACATTATACTCTGAAAAGCTTCCTGGAGAAGATTTGTTGCCATAAGGCATCAATCAACATATTTTGTGATTAACCTCATACTACAGAATAAAAATGACTTGATGTGTACAGCATATACTTTCAGACATTTAGCATGCCAGATTCAATGTATATTTCTATTGATCTATGATCTGTCCTGCCACTCTGAGTAGGGGAAAAAATCCACAAAAATATTTCACTGAATAAAATATGACAGACTGTAGTAAGTGTGAAGAACCAAACCACAGTCTCATGGTGCAGTGATTACATTTTGCCTAAAGTCATCACTTCTTCAGCATTATATTGCTGAGTTTGGAGATATCTGGGCACCTGGATTTCAGAAAAAAAAGACGAGGTCATAATGAAGGGAACAGCTTTAAGAGGAGAGGACACTAACTGTAGGCATGCAGGTGACTGCGTGAAGAAGTGTGATTCCTATCCAGCAGCAAACAGACAAAGCAAAAGAATATTCCCAAAGACTTGGAGAAATCATACATAGAAGAGAAAATGAACACACAGTAGATTAGGACAAAGTTCTATACAATTTTCCAGAGCCTCAGTATAAATGAGATAATCCTTCTCCTTTTAATGCCAATTATGCATATTTTGTAAACAAAAAAAGCAAAATAAATTGTTTAAAGGACTGTTAGATACATTATGAATATCAGATGAACAATATGGAAGCTATACTTAGATGCCCCTTAAACTGTGAATTTCCACTGAGAATTTAATTCACCTGAACAGCTTTGATAAAGGCCTCACAGGAGACTGTGAAGAAAACTTGTTGGTCTTGGGGTGAAAGGTAAATGTTAGTATAGTTTAAAACTGAGTAGGTGAGAGATGGAAAAAGATGTGATTATTAGGGATAGTGCACTGTTAAGTTAAACAAGAAATGAATCAAATAGTGAACTTCTACAGAGTATGTCTCCAGTCACTGTTGCTTACAACATTTATTGATGATGGGGAAGCCTCACCAATGGTCAGTCAGTTTGTTAGTGATCCTTTTATTTCCTACTGGTTTCTCCTTTTTTAAAAGCTTTTTTTGGGTGTTTTCCTCAGACAGTGCTTATGTTTTTCTCTGTTTTCTGTATCTGATATTTGGTCTTCCAATAGCATTCCAATTTTGTTTTAATTTCATTGGTATTTTATTTTTACACCCAAAATACCTTTCTGTGGCACTGTGCTAAAGCCAAATTGGTACTACAAAAGCAACTGAATAAGGTTACTCTTCTGATAGCAGAATTGATAAGTGCTGTTGAAGTGACAGACATTGTACTAGTTTACAACCTCAAGAAAATAATAATGACTTCACTGATTCAGTCGGGATTGTCTGGCACACACTCTCACCTTCCTAAGTGGGTAGTAACAGACAAAGACAGAGGAAAGTGTTTAAGAACAAGGTACATTTGTGGTGCTGTTTCTCCAGTGTACACTTTAATGATTCATGAGGTGGGTATTTTGAGTGAAAATTTAATATTGAAGTATTTCATGATCCTTGTTGAGTTTTTTTCTTTTAGTTTGCTCAGTTGCAGATCTAAATCTGATATAAATACTTTCATTTATATTAATTGTAACATCTGGGACTGGCAGATTTGTTATGAGCTCAAGACAATTAAATACTGTTGCTTGGGACTAGAATATATGTTAGCTCTAAGTCTATGCAGATCTCCATTTATCAGTGAGCTAGAGGCTTTCAAATGGGAATGCAGTGTGTATTAACATATTCTTTGAAGTTCAGGATTGATCAGCTTGGCTTTCAGCAAGTCTCAGGCACAGATGTTGGCTTAGTGAAGCCACACGGATTCTAGTTTGTAACTTGCCCACACGTAACAAGTTCTCAGCTCAAGTAAAGCTCATCTGCATCTACTTGGAGAACACAACATAGGCTTGGCCATATCTTGAAATCAATACCTAGCCATGTGATATAAAGTTGTAATTATCTTGTGATGTAAAGCTACAGAAGAATGGAAACTGTTCAGGACACTGTATTGATTAATTATTATTTTACATGCTTAACCTCTTCAGATAATGCGTATGTCATGATCTGAGCGTTAGGTTTCAGGATTGTGAATACTTTCATTTTCTGTCCATACTCACCACTGATGGGTGAATATCATAATATCAAAATGAAATTCTCAACCTACTGAAGGATTTAATATCAGATATTTGAATTAAAGACTCCCAAATCTCAGGTTTGTATGACTTCACCACACAGGTGCATGCTTTTTTGCATGTCAGTATACATTTTTTCAAAACCAAAAATCAAATGTAAGTTCTTTTACACAAACATAAGTTTCGTATAAAAACTTCACCAAAACAGTAAATTAATGATTCTCTTTAATAGACAATTCTAGATCGTCTCTCTACTAAAGCTTTGTGAACTTTTGTTCTTATAGAATCTTTTTTATTTTCCTACTGACATGTATAGTATAAACTAAGCGTGTTTTGTCCTATGGATGCCACTAAATAGTGCTGATGAACAACTGCCCCATTTTTTTCTATTTTCTTTCTATTTTCCATCTGAAATTTTATTACCTAAATGTAGGCACAGACAATCTCCCCTCTGTCAAATTCTGCTTACAGAAAACTCTGGATGAACCATTAGGTTGCACTAGTTAGATTTGATGAAACACATTTGATGAAATATAGAACTTGGTGTAATCAATGAATGGAAGGTATTTCACAAAATTGACTTCTTTGTTCTCTGGAAAATATTCTGTATGCATAGTGAACTGGGACAAAAGTTTCAAGACTGACAGATATTAATCCACTACACTTCTCTCGTCATGAAATTCTGGTAAGCAAAATATTTTCATCTATTTTTGCCATGGTCTGAAGCTATGTCAGCAGCTTTTTAGTCAATAATATTATACCTGGGGGAAGGAAAGAAAGTGAGGTCTTGTATTTGTCCATCATAAGACATTAAGAAAAAAATACATGTAGACTTTACAGTAAAACTCTTTGAAAAAGAAATAGGGATCCAAAGACAACATGCAGAGTTTCAAACTATTTTCACTTTATGATTTTAGAAAACATTTTAAAGATGACAGTTATCAAAAATGGGTTAAAATTTTATTTTGGGGCAATAAGCGTGATCTTGTTTCTCACTTTTATCCTTCACTTCTCCCTGCACTTCTTCCCTTCTTTTCTTTATTCTTGTCAGGCATTTTTAATAGGTAGTTAAATTTTATCAGCAAATATAAGTATATTCTGTAAGACTTACACATTCAAAGAATATAGGTATATAAAAGAAAAAAATCTCAAGTACTTCCAGCCTGAAACATCTGTATTCATCTTTCTGAGCTACATGCAAAATCTCGATCATAATACTGACAAATTATTAATAGTGAAAAAAATTAAAACTGGTGAACTAATTGTGTATTACAGATAGTTGTCTCAGGGCTAGCCACAAAAATAACTGATAAATTAGATAATGTACATAGTGCAGACATACAGATGTACGGTAATTCACCTACTGTTCAGTTCAACATTATATATTACAAACTGGAGAAAATTAAATCAACTTTTTAAGCAACATGGCTCTGATAGAGTTTGTGCATGTCTGTGGTTTTGCTCTTGCTAATACAACATTATTCCACATTACATTTATATACAGATTTTTTTTTCTGAGGTGCCAGTTTCTGTTGCAAAATCATAGACCTTATTACAAAATTTGCTTTTGCCTCTTAAAATATTTGGTGACCATCTCATGTAAAGACCTACAGTTCTTGATTCAAAGATATTTATTCTACAATATATCATGTAATTTTAAATTCATTCCTTAAGAAACAAGCAATAATTTTAGTTGAATTTAGTGAAAAAAATCAGTTATTGAAATCCAGTGTAAGCTACCACCTTCATCTCTTTCTCATATTCATATATAATCCATCTTCCAAATGTGTAGTGACTCTGAATTTCCTTGTTTTAAAGGTATATTCCTTACTTCAGTATGAAGAATTTTGAGATTTTTTTCCAAGTATTGTGAATTGTCCTCCAAATCAATGTGTCTCTTTTCCTTACCTGTGTGCTTTAATCTTTTAAAAGGCAGAAAAAATAATTAGGGCTAAGGTATATTTTTTATATTTGTTATGCTTAATGGTAGGGATTTATGTAAAGAACACATATTGTGCAATATTTAAGAGAGATAATAGTCATCTAACTGTTCAGAGAGCATAAACCAAAGGGAAGTATTCAATTTGTTATGAAGAACTATTTAGATATATAGTGTTCTTTGATACCTCCAACTTGCATTTGCTGAGGTGCATGTAATTACTCTTGAATCTGATTTCAATTTGGCACTATAAGATAACTCACTACTTAAATTATTTGTTTACACAGTTGGCATCATACTACATGGTATATCCTGTTTATTGTCTATTGAAGTATTCCTTCATCTGATAACATCTGCCAATAATTGAATGCAATACAACTGAAGAAAATTGTATTTGCTGAAGAATAACTAAGACTAAACATAAAAGAGCATGAATGTTTGCATCAAATAGGTAGAAACATGACAAGAATATCTACTCACAGAGCTAAGCGGTAACACCTCATTTCTTAGTTTCATTTCTGGTGACATGGGAGTTTGTGTTGCACTCAGGTAAAACAGATAAATGGAGTCAGTGTAATGTGCAGTATGGTAGAAGTTGCGAATGTACTCTTCCATATGATGGAACCCTTGTGTTTTATTACATCATTTACACACTGATTAAGACTGGTAAAAACGTACTGTCAGTAAAGTACCTCTTGTACATGCAAAGGAGCTAGTTTTGCTTTATCTGGTGTTGTAAAGGAAGGAGTTGGCCAAGCAGAGTAGTTTGGCAGTAAAAATGCTATCTCTGCAGAGGGAAGCTCTCTGATATTTGGGTAACACAAACTAGAATTCATAGAAGACATTTATTGATCTCATCAGGTTTTTTGCCTGCATGTCTGGATCCCCTCAAAACTTTTGGGATTCCTAGAGGATTTCTGGGAATCAACATTACTCCACTTTTCTCTCTGCACTTACTCCATTTTGATCTCCAAGGAAAAGAGAGTAGTGGGAAAGGAACTGGTAGGAAAGGAACAATACTGTCTTTAACTGATAAGGAATACGGCTGCAATAAAAGCATGAATTTGGAATGCAGGAAATGGAAGCTGAAGACTATATCTGGGTTAGTGTTGATAACATCAGTCACAAATCTGTATCTTTTCTGCGAGTAAATGAAGCTGAAATTCCCACTAAACTCATCTACACACAGAAGTACTGTAATTCTTTGAAAATGCAGTATTACGTTCAGCTTTGTTGTTGCTATGTGTCTGGCCTTTTTGATCTATTCCTTTTCCCCTTTCATTGTAAAGCTGTCCTCTCTTGACTTTAGTAAAGTCAAAGAAATCAACAGAAGGCTTTCAGATTTAATTTGAAACAGCTCTCATTTTGAGTTTCATCGTTCAGGTCCTCTGATCTGATTTTCTCACCCCTTAATCTCGAAGGAAAACAGCTCCCAGGCCACATGACTACATCAATAAATCTTCAAAATCCTGTGTCTAGCGCTGTTTCATCTGCTGTAAACCTGCAGCTTTGCACAGGTGACTAATCATCTCTGCCCTAATAAAGCTAGTAATGTAATTTGAAATGAAATTTGATTCTTCCCTTTTTGGAAGGAGCAATAGTATTTGAAAATGAAATAGGCTTGTTGTTTGATGGCTACTCCATTACATTAAAGTAATCATTCCCATAGTCATACAAAAAGCAAAATGTGAAATAGTGACACGTTTTCAAAAAGAAATTCACTTGATAATTCATAAGAAAATGGTAAACCTATTTTTTAATGTGATTTTAGGAAGTAAATATTTAGTAATTCAAGAAATATCTTTCCTGAGATAATAAAATTCTACCGTTGCATTTCATTCAGGTCTTAAGGAGACAGTTCCAGAAGCTTAAGGGTGAGTACATATTTAATGGTTCAGCTCAAATTGATATTGTACAATACAGACCCTTAGAAATAAATCTTATTCAAGGAGCAGTAGTTGAACACATAATGAAATCATGAAAAACATCTAACAAAATTTCTTTTAATGCATTTGTTAACTGTTAAGTTCTCACAACTTTGCCCTTAAATTACATCAAGGCAAATGGTTTAGGAAACAGTCTTTGTTTTAGTACATATATACACATTGATGTGCAACAGGAATTAAACCCATTAGTTTACATTGTTGCTTAGTGTAAACCACTGGTAAACTATTGACTGCAGTATACAAATGTTTATTTGCACTATCGGGGTTGAGCCACACTGCATTCCACACTCCAGTCACACTGCATTCCCCTACAAAAATCTCTGTAAGAAATATTCTGACTCTCTTTGCTTCTAGTTTTCCTAATGAAATTTACTTATAAAGTATTCCAGTGAACATTATTATCTAGTATAAATTGAATAAACTCCCCAAACATCAATGGGGTTTTACTAAGTTTATACAGAGTGAGGGTGTGAGACTATCATATACATGTATGCTGTACTGTTTTGTATTTGCACAATTGACATTCACTGAGCTCCAAGACAATATTCAAACATCCTGCAAGTATTGATCAAGTCCTTCTTTTTTGCCTTTGTTGTGTACATACTGTAGCCCATTGTAACAATTTCAATAATGGACTTTTAAAGTATCTATTTATTATAAGACAGGACACTGGCTGAACAATCCAAGCAACAGATATCCCCCTCATCTGTTTTTCCATTCTAACAAAAAAAGCTATTAAAGAGGGTAAAAATTTAATGTGTAGTCTCTGTTTTCAAGCACTGCGAAAATGAGTAAACGTATGATATTTCTTTTTGTGAATTTGGGATAAAAGGTATATTGTAGTGTATATAAAGTGAATTAACTTTCCAGCTTTTGTTTGGTTTATATAAGAAGGATTTTTATGGAAGTGCTCTGCAAGATAGAAAGAAATCATTTATTGCCCTTCAGTTCCTTCGGCTTGCTATTTCATTTCCTTCAGTCTATTTACTTACTTTCACCATGCCTCTCCAAAATACTTAAAGATGCATCTACCCTCTCAAGTTTCCTCTTATTTTTTGTTTACATGAACCAAGTAATATGCTGAAACAGTATCCCAGTTGTCAGTATCCAAACAATGAACATGATTCAAATAGCAGATCTGACAAGTCTGAATACAAAATCTGCTACATAATAAACCTGAATAAATATTCAGGTTAATCATGGACAGTCTGTGATTTTGAAAAAGAACCAAAATTATCTGAGTATATTATTTCCTCACTGAATTACTTGCTCAGTGCCAGTTACAAGGGCACGCAGATGGCCTCCCTTGATGTAGCAAGAATGTTTATTTGTGAAATACATGGCTATTCCAAAACAATGAATGCATAGTTTTCCTTCAGGGAGTATAAAACATATTAAATATGCCTCCTTAAAATGTATTCATATTACTCACAGGTACATTGCCAGAAAAGGAGGCTCAGCTTCAATATATTCTAGAATATGTATTGAGAGTTGCTCTACTTATATGATGGAAATGCCCCAAGATATGCAGGCTAGCTTTTGAATACTGTATCATCTAATTAATATTTAAGATCTAAAGAAAATGGTAAAGGCAGCTGAAAAATGTGAAATCAAATATAGGGAAACATTTCCTTCCCTCGAGGACTTCTGGCCAATGGATCCCTCAGCTCTTTCTTACCGAATGTGAATATATTAAGTTCTTTTAAGGTAGTTCTGCAGCAAGTAGTTCTGCAGCAAGTGCTCAGCTGTGTATGATGTGTAGCTGTTGTGACCAAGAGGGATATTTAAATTTCATCATATTTTCCTTGCTATTCCTAAAAAGATTTCATAGTTTTTCTCATTTGAAGAGACTTCACACAATATTGCAAGGGATATAATACACAGTATTTTAAATGATCATGTTACATGATATTTACTATTTCATAAACTAGATTTTATTGAACAGCTGTTCAGCCAAGGAGAAATACAACAGGAAGTTGTGTTATTTATGTGTAATAAAAACAAACCATAAGTCTACTGTTAATTGCCTTGATGCATGCTAAATAATGCAGAATTTAGGGTATGCTGTGGAATTTAAAAACACAATTACTCAATTAGGATTTATCAAAAATGTTTTACAGTGATCTTTTCCTAGAAATTCCAGTTTATGTATGAAAAAACCCTACAAGCATTTATAAAGTTCAGTAGCTGTACAGTTTATGATCAAGGTCTATATAAAAAAAGGAAAATTTAAACCACAAAAATTTCATTGCAGTCCTGCATAACTCTATATGCAAAAGATGAAATTGCTTTTGTAAAGCATTTGATACATTTGTGTCTTTCCTGCAAGAATATGTACAGATGAACTAGTAACTTTTTTCACAGGAATATGTGTTTAAACTTTTTCCTATGTCTATTAGGACTTGAACACTGGTAAAAGCCCTTCCTTCAGAAGAAATTAGCAGAGATACTCAAAAGACCCCAAGGAATGCTGCAGAAAGTACTTGTAAATTAATGTCTCTTATAATGTCTCCTCCTTTTCTGGTTATTTGCTTTCTGGAAATGCATTTCAGTTTTCCTTGTATAGATTCATAGATTCGTTACTCACAGTTAAATTCTATTTTAAAGCGGTTTTGATTTTTGGTATATGAATAGTTATAAGTATTGGAAGTATTGAAGGGCAAGTTCATTAGGACAGTGCCTGTCTTTGTAGTGGGTTTTTGTGGTGCATTTGCCATAATGAGGATGCAAGCTGGAGAAACTATAGTAATGAATCATTCTCACTAGTACAGAAACCCGGATAGGTGGGATGAATCACTCCCTGGAGATCCTTGCCTCTTCTCATTAGATGCTAGAGGAGAGGTGACAGCACAAACCAGGCAGCTAACTTCCAGAATGTTAATGTTCAATGATGAAGTTAAGCAAAACATTTTTAATTTTAAATAAGCGCTCAGAATAATTTTTTATTTTCTCTGTCATTGGTGATATGGAGAATGCTTCTTCTTTCAATAATATGCATTTACTACATAAACATTAGCTCAGAATTTTTCACCCTAAAATTTAAAAAACATGGTTAAATTTTCAGAGAGTTTGAACTTATATTAATGTGTAAAATATTTACATATGAAGTCATAATTCATCTGACCCAAAATCAACGTTTCCCTGAGTGGCTTAGGTTCCACCTGTTGAGAAATGGAAGACCCCCACATAGGCAGTTCATCCCAATACAAGTTCAATGGAAAGCATTTTTTATGCCTAATATGTGACTTATTTGAATCTGGATGTTCTGAGCCCCACCTTTCACCACAGTAAATTAACTGAGCTAATCTCTCTCTCTTAATCACAGACTATTAAAGGAACTGAAAATAAATAGGGTGCTTCAAGTAATTATTTTAAACTAAACTCTTTAATCTCACATGGAGTTTACACTCTCATGATCTGCTTATCAAATGCAAAATGTACAGTGAAGACTTTGGCAGAGGCACAGAACTGCACAAGTATTCTCATTCAGCCTTCCATCTTAGTACAGGTTCAGTTCCTTGTAGGTGACACATTGCAACCTTTTTTTCTAGGAACTGGTCGTTTGGATAATTGTTTGGCATGATGCCATTATTCATACAGATTTTTCTTAAGACATAACATATCTTTGGAAATCCGTAGGTAAATAGTTTAAAGAAATCACTCCTTGTTACCTACATAGTCAAACCTTTAAAGTAGTTCTCTAACCAGTGGACAGTGAATAAAACTATCTGAAAACAGTGGGTCTAAGAGTATTCCTAAATAGATTTGTGCCTAGCTAAGGGATAGTGGTCCATTTGGGATTTTGATATTAAGTCCATGTAATTTACCCTCAGAACACACAGCCTTTATTTCTGGGCTCAGTATCCAATGCCTTTTACTTATATATGCTGTCCACTGACTCTTAATGGAAGGAGTATACAAAAAACTTCCAGAAGCAAATAAAAAATTAACCCATTTTGAACATCCTAGTAACAAGTCTTATATCAGAAAGGTCATCCTTTCTGCGGTGAATAAGAAAATGGATTTTTAATAATTATTCCAACATTAACTTTAGCAGATATTTACTAAATTTTCATAGGATTGAACATATTACTTTTATATATACTAATAGGATGTAAGCTAGAGTCTATAAAGATATAAAATAGTGTTCAACTAACATAGGTTTTAACACTTCAAACACTAAAACTACTGAAGAAGTAATTTACCAATTCATACAACTCCATTGAAGGCAATGGAAAGATGCTGAGTTACATCAGACTGGGTTTTCACCATATTGATATTATTTGACTTGTTCTGAGGTCTTGGAGCAGATGGAAAGACTACCTTGCTATGGCAGCAACTGCTGGATGTATCACTTTATCTCTGAAACCTAAAACTTTCAAGCTGGAGTGATACTTAACACATATCTTGGGGTGTGGGGCAACACATCAGAGAGACAGAAATAATTTCTAAAGAGCTGTGAAGCAGATAATTTTTCTGAGAATGTCTAGCATTCTTTTGACATTGCTGCTTCACAGAATTCAGGTAATACAAGTCACCAAAAATACAGTGAACAATAGCAGCAATATCAGCCACTGGCTTCAAAGATCCACAACAGAGTTAAAGAAAGATCCTATAGAGCTAGTTCATAGAGCAAAAAATGTCCATTGATCTAAAAATCATATACTTCAAGGCATTTTGGAGTGACATTCCCCTAATTCAACAGTTAAGAGCTTTAAATATAGATTTAACTCAGGGCAGTACTCATATCATCAGGTATGGAGCATGTAAGAAAAGAGTTCAGGTTCAAAACCTTCTATTGGGACTGAAGAGCTTCTGTGAACTGTTCTATCTTTAACTACTTATTAATGGTGTTTTAGTGAAACAGTTTTTCAGCTGTGAATTGTTTCAACACTTATTATTTCAATCAACTGATTTATTTCAATCAAAATTGTAAAATTGCTAAGATGTTTCAGTTAGATGCATTTACTATGTAACATTTGCATTTGATTTTCATAAAAGAGATTATAAAATCAAGATCATAATGCCAGGGTGTACCAAAGCTGACAGTGAGAAAATGGCAATCAGTAGATCCTTATGATATAGATACAGTCTTTGATATATACTTATAAATCTTATCTTAATGAAGTTCTGATATTCCAGTCTTTAGGCTAGAGGAATTATTATGAAATAACTTCTCTTTTCTCTTACCAAACTGCTAATGAAACAGATGTGTCTAAAGATTCCCCTTGTGCTAAAATATTGTTGTAAACTACAATGAATCACCGACTCCGCAAAGTACATTACTGTATTCCTAGTGTAGCTGAGTTATCCATTTTATTAAATTGGTTTAGGGTTATGTTTGAAGCAGACTCTCATGAGTTAGAAAGGCAAGTGTCATTCAGGCTTTTCTATGCCTATCTAACTAAACATATTTTATGGGAAAAAAATTATATTTATTTGGATCATTCTGCAGCAGAGGTGTCTTGGTCTCCTCTATTTCTTCAAATGTCCAGGTATACCAGAATCAGCCAAAGGCTTCTGAAGTTGCCAATTACTTAGTCTTTCCTTTGAGGAATAGTAACTTCATCACAGATCATATCTTAAACTCAAGTTTCCACAATATGATCATTTATAAAATTATAGTATATTCTATAATATTTGTTGTTAAGTCACACTCTGCTTGAGACAGAAAGTCTGCTGCCTTATGGGAGAAAATTATATTTCCTTCAAGAAGAAGGGTAGATGACAGTCACTAACACTTTGATTAAAAAAAAAAAAACCTGTTTGTTTTTATCTCAATATTCTGCAGATCAGACACAACAGGGCTATTAGGTGACTTAATATTATATGGTACCTTCATATAGAGCCATAATANCAAATGTCCAGGTATACCAGAATCAGCCAAAGGCTTCTGAAGTTGCCAATTACTTAGTCTTTCCTTTGAGGAATAGTAACTTCATCACAGATCATATCTTAAACTCAAGTTTCCACAATATGATCATTTATAAAATTATAGTATATTCTATAATATTTGTTGTTAAGTCACACTCTGCTTGAGACAGAAAGTCTGCTGCCTTATGGGAGAAAATTATATTTCCTTCAATAAGAAGGGTAGATGACGGTCACTAACACTTTGATTAAACAAAAAACCCTGTTTGCTTTTATCTCAATATTCTGCAGATCAGACACAACAGGACTATTAGATGACTTAATATTATATGGTACCTTCATATAGAGCCATAATATTACCATGCTGTTCGCTGCAGTATATGCACAAAAAGTAAGTACTAGTTTATATCCTGGTCTCATATCTACTGATATCATTCTAGAATAACAGTTCAAATCAGTGAAGCAATTCCCTTGAATTAACTAGGTTTAATCCATTTGTGAGGGCAGAGAACTTAGTGCCACCACAACCTTTATCAGGGTCCTTTCAGCCCCAGAGTTCTGTTACTGGTTATATACAAGGAAAGAGGACATAAAAGCAAAGTACAAACAGAGTATTAAACCTTAAATAAGCTGTAAGAGTGGCTAAGGTTACACTGGTTTTATCAAGCATTCAGACCCAAAAGTGTTTAGGAAACTATTGATGTTTTTTGTACACGTGCTACTATGTGAGAAAAATGCGATGTGGAATTGTTCAGGCTTCTTGTATTCTTGTTAATCCTCTTGTCTTCTTTCCAGGCTGGGAAATTGAGAATACAAGATATATATTACAGAACTTCTGAACCAGGTGATATGAATTTCATTTGAATATGTAAATTGTAATATGAATTTCTGAAAGAACAAAGGCTGTTTGTAGGAATTTGTTCTGTTTAACATCCAGAGAAGGATTCATTCAATGGTAATGCAAACAAATCTCTTCATATGCTCTAGGATATCAGAGATATGCTAAAGGGCATGACTTGGGACCTATGAAAGACTCATGCTGCTTTAGAGAATCAGCTTAGAAGCATGGAAAATATGCCCCTACTAATAATTTCCTATATATTGGCAGTTAAATGTGTTTTAGATATTTGGTATTTTTAAGCGGGGGTAATTTTGATTGGATTTTTGACTTTGTACTGTTCAAAGGCCTTTACAGAAATCAACTGATGATAAGATAGTATTCTTGGCTAATTAATTCTCAAGAATAAAATAAAGTGATATTACACTGTTTTCTAAGTGCTTAAAGACTACATTGAATTTGCGTATTAGATTCAATGATATTTGAGAGCACTCAGATTACCTAAAAAAGCAGACTTCCTTTGTTTTCACATTTTGCATAAGAGCCTTATGAATATAAACTACCTGACAACTTGGGCAGAAGTCTCCTTGGAATGATCCCAACATCTCAATGTCATGAACTCTAATTCCTACCACGATTCTAAACTCCATCCCCTAATCTGAATTTAACCTTGTGGATTTGAACACTACCTTTTTAGTTCTCATCTAGATAGTGAAGTAACATTATCTATATAACCTATTCAAACAATTGTGTTTTACATTTTTGTTTCCACTGATAAGTATGAATCTAAATAATGCATGACATAAAATTACAGGATGAGCAATTTAAATTGAGTTAGCACTGCCTCTGTTTACATTTTGAGTTTCCTGACTTGTGTATGCTTAGTTACTCAGATTAAATGTTACACTAATGTTTCTTTATTTCTATTTAATTTTAAAAAGTGTGTCTTCAAAATCTTGTAATGGTTTTACTTTATAGCCAAAGTAAAACTGGTGAATTTTCTCAGTATATTAATGCAACTATAAATAGACTTATTGGAAATATGTACTGGTTAAATTCCCTATGTTGAAAATAACTATCAGAGCAGCAGGTACATCTCCACATGATCCAATAATGTCTTTGAATTAAATGTTAGATGCAGAAAACTTAGATAGAGAAAAAACATTATTAATATGCTCAAGGAGAATTAGCATTAAGAAACAGTTCAATCTGAACACTTCTAATTTCTGCCTATAGGCATGGAAGATTCATGTTTCTTTGATTCAAAAACTGATTTTTTGCAACCTCTTGGGGGATACTTATAACATCTTTTGAATATCCATAAACTTTTACAGTTTAGGCTCAAGGACTATTTTAGGACTCTTTCACGACATTTCAGCTTTCAGTGTGGAGAATAAGAAGTATAGATTTTCTTTAAACATTTTTTTTCCATTCATTATGGTCTCTCCTAGTAGTCAGTGAATGTGATATGAAGTCTCTGAAGAATGGAGAGAAATCATAAAGAAATGAATGGATTTTACTAGCCATAGAGGAAGAAATATATGTGGCTGAACACATTCTCATCATCCTTTCATAAATTAAATCTATGAACAGAAGTAGATCTTTTTTCCTGGATAATTGAAGGCTTGTGGGAGGAGCCTCATCACAATTTTGCAGTACTTAAAGGGCAGCTACAAAGAGGATGGAGGCTTTTTCTTCACAATGAGCCACATGGAGAAAACAAGGAACATTGTGTACAAGTTGCAACAGGACAGATTTCATCTCAATATAAGAAAGAGATTTTTTACAGTAAGAACAAACATCCTCCTGAACAACTTGTCTAGGGATGTGGTAGAGTCTCCACCACTGGAGGTCCACAACTGGATAGGGTGCCAGATAACTCATCTGGGCTCCTTTCCCTACAAAAGATTGTACTAGATGATCTTCTGAGGTCCTGTCCAACCTGGGCTACACTATTACTACATGTTGCTGTGAACAGACATGATCAGAAAGCATTTTGAGTAGAGAAAAATGAATTTTGACAGGAAGAATAGTAGGAAAATAGTAGCCAAGACCTTGGAAGAAGGATAATCTGCCTTGTGAGGAGATTAAAATCTATTGTTTTATCTAGCTTAGACAGGGGCTTAAATGAGATATAATTACTCTTTTTAAACAAAACAGAGAGTAAATACCTGAGGAGTGATATTTAAACAAAGACATAATTCTGCTGCAAATGCAAGTGAGTATAGACTATGCTGACTACATTTAAACTAAATGCTTTAAGAGGGATTTTAACTGTAAATGTATGGTGTTCTTCATGTCCCAGTAACAAGAAGACTAGGTGCATTTACAGGTGAACAGTAACAACACAGAAACAGTTGAGGGTAGAGTAAGAACATCTATTATTAGAGGTCAAGTTATAACATGTTATAACTTGATCCTCAAACTATGCAAGTAAATAAGACAAAACCCAAAAATTCCAGCATAAAATTACCCTTTCCCCTGCTTATAACTGTTAATTCCTTAAGCCAATTTCCAGGCAGCAGTATTTTTTGTTGTGGATTTTTTGGTTGTTTTTTTTTTTACCTAGGGTGTGTTATTTTTACTCCCTGAAAGTCATTATCAGGCAGTGCAAAGGAGCAAAATGCCAGTTTAGGCTGTTCATACAATGAAGGAGTGCATTTCCACACTCAGCATCGCTCTGTGACTGTTCACTTTCTGGATGGAGGCTGAATGATGTGTGACCAGTGCAGGTAACTCTGTAAACATCCTGAGGACCAACACTTCACAGAGACATCTGGGGCATGAAATGGTAGAGCTCAGGACATGCTATGGAGTTGCAACAGAGAAGGAAGTAAGGGAACAGCCAACAACTCTTTCCTCAGGAACTGTCATGCCCTATTCCTCAGCTGGCATAACAGCATAGTACCTTTAAACTAGTAAGAGACAAATAGGAAAGGGAGCATCTGAGGGAAAGCACATATTTCATTGTGTGTGAAGGGGAAAGAAGTTGCTCCCTTTTACAGAAGTTGCAATAGAATCACAGTCCTCATTATCTAATACAATGTTTTTATGCTTGTATTACAAACATGAGTTCAGGTTCACTTTCTGTGGAATGTGTTCAATGTCTTCATCAATGACCTGGATGAAGACATTGAGTGCACCCTTAGTAAGTTTGCAGATGACACTAAGCTGGGTGGAAGTGTTGATCTGCTGGAGGGTAGGAAGGCCCTGCAAAGGGATCTGGACAGACTGGACCGCTGGGCAGAGTCCAATGGGATGAGGTTTAACACAGCCAAATGCCGAGTCCTGCACCTGGGGCACAACAACCCTATGCAGAGCTACAGACTGGGTGAGGTCTGTTTGGAGAGCTGCCAGGAGGAGAGGGACCTGGGGGTGTTGGTCGACAGCCGGCTGAACATGAGCCAGCAGTGTGCCCAGGTGGCCAAGAAGGCCAATGGCATCCTGGCTTGTATCAGAAACGGTGTGACCAGCAGGTCCAGGGAGGTTATTCTCCCTCTGTACTCGGCACTGGTGAGACCGCTCCTTGAATACTGTGTGCAGTTCTGGGCCCCTCAGCACAAGAAGGATGTTGACGCTCTGGAGAGTGTCCAGAGAAGAGCAACAAAACTGGTGAAGGGGCTCGAGAACAGGCCTTATGAGGAGCGGCTGAGAGAGCTGGGGCTGTTTAGCCTGGAGAAGAGGAGGCTGAGGGGAGACCTCATTGCTCTCTACAAATACCTGAAGGGAGGTTGTAGAGAGGAGGGAGCTGGCCTCTTCTCCCAGGTGTCAGGGGACAGGACAAGGGGGAATGGCCTCAAGCTCCGCCAGGGGAGGTTTAGGTTGGAGATTAGGAGGAAGTTTTTTACGGAAAGGGTCATTAGGCACTGGAATATGCTGCCCAGGGAGGTGGTTGATTCGCCTTCCCTGGAGGTGTTTAAGTTACAGGTGGACGGGGTCCTGAGGGACATGGTTTAGTGTTTGATAGGAATGGTTGGACTCGATGATCCAGTGGGTCTCTTCCAACCCAGTGATTCTGTGATTCTGTGATTCTGTGAAATGAAAACTCAAAATACTATCAGGAAAAAAAGAAAGTGATTTTGTTCTGAATTCTGCCTGCACAAAGTTCTTTTCACTAGAAGCACAGAAGCCAAGTACAACACATCTACAACATTTGATTAAGATCCACTGAGAATTAAGTATAAACTTATAAGTGTAAGTTTGCTCCTGCAATTCTGCTGCTAAGATATTAAATGCTGATCTTTTCCTCAGCCTCTTTTCCTGAAGTCACTTCTGTCTCTCAGGTTTCTCATGGTAAAAAATAAACTCTTTTTTGTGTAGAAAAAATAAATCTGTCGTAAGAAACTCTGCTGCAATAACTTACTTCAATATGTTAGAGAGAAAAATCCATTGAGAGAGAAATGGTGTACAGGTAAATCTAGGGGATTAGGAGTGACAGAGCATCAGTCAACATTTAAAGCCTTTGCAGGTGGAAAACTAGTAGAGGTATGAGTAAGGTGGTTATGTCTATTGTAAGATTCAGAGATGAGCAGGGAGCATAAGCATGAACAGAAATGTGAATTCTGAACTACTGTGGAACACTATTTGATTTTTAAGATATTTTTATTATTTTGTACTTAGGAAGAAAAATGTCAAATGACACTGTCAATGAGTAACAAGTAAAATTGCATAATTAGCTTAGGGAAATTAAAATTTTAGAATGACATGTTACAAGTAGATATTATAGTAGTTAGAAGTGGGGCCAGCCTGGGGACATTAGTTTGGTTTTCAGCAGCTCATGTCTCCTTTAAAATATAATACTTCTGTCTGTCTGTGGAGCAAGTGGGACGTACTGCAGCAAGATTCCACTGTAACTAGTTCTAATTAATATTTAAGGGTCCACTGCATCATTTCTGTTGTGTACATAATTACCAACATATGAGGTCCTACACAACAACAACAAAAAAGACACTGTTCCTGTAACTCTTTCTATTTAACAAATTAAGAAAATCAACTACAATCACCTTCAAAATAGTCCCTTATAAGGTGGCACACAGCTGCACGCAATGCTGCCAATGTTCAAAGCAATTCCACAGGTCATTTCCTGAAAGGTTGTTGAGTATACTTACCTTCACGTCTTCTGCTGACTTAAAAGGCTCCTTTGAGCACCAGCTCCATATTTGGGAAGAGGGAGCCAGGTCTGGAAAATAAGGTGAATGCTTAAGCACAGTGATGTAGTTATTAGCTAAAAACTGCTTCACAGACATTGTAGGCTGGTGCACATTGATATTTTCCAGCAAAGGGCAAGAAAATGTCTGTATTTGAGCATGTGTCCACTCATATTGAGTAAAGAAATCAAGCTGAGGTTTGTCTCCCTGTGAGAAGTGAGAACATGTTCTATACCCATCTGTTTTTCTCTATCCTTCCATTATTAGTTCCTGAGCAATACTGGTAGTCTTTATTTTTTATTTCTTTTTGTGTTAGACATCATGTGTCCAGCAGTGGGTTTTAACAGAAGCAAGATCAGGCAACTATATTAATCTATGTGCATGCCATACAAGTATTTAAAGGGTAGGTTTAGAGTTGGTTTCAGGGTTTTCCCTTCAATTTTGCACTCATAAATTAGGATGTGGTCATTAATTTCATTCTTAAAATCCAACAATTTTCCTTGCTATCAGTTAGTATGAGTGAGAAAATATACAGAAGTAGCCATTACATCTGCACATTGGAGATTCAAATGACAGATGGCTGAATTCTGAACTAAAAAACTCTGAAAAGTATTTTCTATATATAATATTGTTAATAAAAGTTTGTGGGCTATTTTTCCTTTTAAAACTACTGCTTGGAAATTTCACTTTTTACCCAAACTTAATAAACCACACACATTTGTTACAGGTGGTAGGACACAGGTGTATAGTCAATTCCTTGTTCTAGATTTATTTATTCCTCAAGGGGCTGAAAGAACATGCTTCTAGCACAGATATATAAAAGCAGCTAGATAATTTAAAAAAACCAAATTTGCTGTAAGGGAAAATTATAAATTTATAAGATTCATTACTTTGTGAAGAAAAACAACACACAATTTTGTGGGGATTTGGGGTTTTTTATAGACAGCAACACTGTTTGCATATTACATGATAATTGCTGTTTAATTATTTATAAATTATTCAGGCAAGATTTCTTATCTCCTGCTGTTTTAAATGAGACAAATATCAGTTTTAGTTAGAGGTGATGTTACAGTTTGCTGAAATTCTATGTAATATTTATTTGTAAAGATTAAATGAACTGTCAAGAAATGCTTAGTCAGAAATATCTTGTAGAAAGTAATTTTCAGAGATCATTTTTTTAAGGAAACACTAATTCCAAGCATAGTGTCCAGTATAAAGTAGTTTAATTCTCTAACTGATACTGTTAAAGAACTCTGGATGTAGAATAAAACTGAACAATGAATGAGAAGGTCCTACAAGCTTCTAACAGCTTCTGTTGCCATAATCATTGAAGCAGTCATCTGTCTCTATGTGATTAAAGCGGCTGCTTCTGCACTCTAGGTGACTTTTGGCTTGTAAAACACCTGTGAACATATCTGTCAGACACAGAAATCAGTTCAGAGAGGTTACAGAGCTTCCCATTTTTACAGGGGCTTTAATGGTCTCATCTGCATCCAAAATAAGGCATCTTAAGGCCATAGCCCTAAAGTCATTCACTTGCAAGAGATGGAGAGCAGCTCAGATGTAGACAAACTTTGATGGCAAGACTCAGCATCATGCTGTGACATTCCTTGCAACCTTGCACTTTGCTCTTCCTTTTTCTAATCCAGCATGGAAGACCCTCTTCAAAGGGCTATTTGCACACATTGATATCTTTGTGCAAACCTACTTGACATTTGCTAAAAAATCCTTATAAATTTGATCCTTACAGCCTAAACACCAAATCAAAGCAGTGATCATTATCTGTGTTCATACTACAAAATAACACAAGGGAGGGTGGATGCATTTTTCTCCAGGCTTGGCAGGATCTTGCAGTATATGAACAGCACTTAAGAGAGATAAATGTAATACTTATGAAAGCCCTTCACTCAACTGATGATAAGGTAAAAATTTCACTAAGATAAAAACCACCCACCACCATACCCCCAAAAACCCTAAAAATAAAATCAAAGATTCTTCATAGTTTAAATCTAGTCTAACATTTATAATGTTTTATGCTTGCTGTGCCCTTTAAAACTTTTCTAGCCATTCCTGTGGCTTTAGATGCACCAGGAATCTCATAGGTTAATTAAGCTGCTTCTTATCAGAAATTACAGTAATAGACAGCTAGCCAAAATACTCCAAATGTGCAGCTTAAGCTTTGTATCTGAAATCAACTGTATTTGCAAGCAACCTAGTACAAAATATCCTGCCACTTCAAGCTTTTACATTTAGTTCCCAGGACTTATTCTGTCTCATTTGGCAGTATTTCACTCTGCAAAGATCCTCATAGATTTCCATAGAATATACAGTGTAGTTATGCACATATCACTTGAAGCAAGTCTGTCTTTGGGCCTTGCAGTATCTCTCATAACACAAGCAGTAGAGTATTTTTTGATTACTAACCATATGTGCTGTTCATTGCATCTGCAGAAGACTGCAACGTATTATTGCTCCAGCAAAGATGACATTAACTTAGATTTCATGCAAAGCAAGGACAGTCGATCTCAGATCGAATACTCATGTTCAAGCCACACATCTTGCATTAACACTATCTTGCCCTTTTTCATTTTAATACTTCACATGCAACTGTGTCCACAGCTGGAGAAGTTTAAATCTACTCCTGTTTTCACAGTTGGATTTCACTTCTCTGGATAAAGGCCATTTAACCTGGTAAATTACATTGGAACACAGTGGATTATGTGTGTGTGTTTTGGTTTTTCATTTTCTCAGCAATAAAAACAAGCAATGATGTTTTGTTCAGTGAGATCTATTCTGGTTTGGTTTAATTTCCTTTCTAAATAGCTGTATTGATAGGCGAAATCTCCACCCTGAAGTACACTGAGTGGAAAAAATTCAGAGGTACTTTTTAATTCTGGAGGGAATAAAAAAAATTGCAACTACTTAAATCATGACTTCTGAAGCTCTCATGTGAAAAGAATCATTGGGCTTGCTGAAATGCATTGCAAAACCTGCTTTCTCAGCAACAATTACCATAGATGTGCTTACAAAATGACACCAGTAAAAATGTCAGTGTGCAGCTGAGACCTTAAATGGAACCTGCTGTTCCACACCAGCTTGTTCAAGCAGATTCATGGGCAGAAAAAAATCAGGCAGAGGAGCAGGGAAGATGAGACTATGTGTGTGTGTGCACATGCATATGTGTATTTTTATTTTTAAAAAAAAGCTAAAAAAAATGGAGTCATGCATTTAAAAAATAAATGTAGAGAAAGGTAAACAGGGTGAGAAGATACCACTTGGCAGGGGATTCAAGGTGTCAGGAAAGCAGCACAATGCCAGCAGGTGAACAGGGCAGCAGGAACCTGGTAACAGGCAGCCAACATGTGGCCAAGCCAGCAGGCAGCAAACACCTGGCCAGTTCTTTGTGAACCAGTCAGCAGGAGCCTGGTACAGAGCAAATAGCAGGTGGATGGGACAGCAGCCAGGCTGGATACCTGGCAGCTGCTCTGGGGTCAGCTTGTCAAGAGAGCTTGACATAGAGTCATGAAAAGGGCTGTTTGCATTTTCTCTGTTGCCTTAGGAATGTTCATATAGTTTAATAGGAAAGATGAAACTCAACTTCTTTGCTGGAGAAAAAGAAATCTTCACCTCCATCTAATAAATTTTCCCACAGTCATTTTCAACACGATCTTTAAAAGAAAGTATACATGGTGGTCATCAGTGCTAAAGAGCTGTCTCAATTTCATTATTTTTTGAACAATACTGGAATAAAATTTCCTTAATTACATTGGTCAGTCGTTAAATGATTCTGGTTTTAAGAATCATGGTCTGTATTTAGATCTCTGGGCAATGAAAGCTAATACATTATCTAGTGTTAAAATAGCCACAGCAGTAATAATATCGCAAACATCCTCTGGTGAGCACTACAGCAATGAGATAATTTTTCTAATCTCCAGAGTCAAAAAACAGAGATTATGGAACAGCTGATGGGATTCATTACAGCTCCACACGTTTTAAGGCACTACACAGACTGGCACTATCTCAAAACTGGCTTTGTACGTTCATCCTGTCCCTGATGATCTCTGCAGAGCATGGCAACCAGAGGAAAACAAGTAGTATTGCTGCAGTATCCAACCCCCTGTTGTGAAGCAGACTAGCTGGAACCAGTGTGTAAATTGAAGAGATTTTAAGATTTGAGGCTGCAGAGCTCATTAAGTTCTTTTAATGAAAATTATATTTTTTCTATGCATTTTACCGAACGTATTCTTTCCCCAAGGTGTTAACTATACAGCTGACCCATTCAATTAAATATCTTTCATGAATTTGAGTCATTTGGGATAAAAGTCAATATACATAAAATTGAATCGGAGTTCATCGTTTGGAGAGAACAGAAAGAACTATATAGTGATCAGAATATGAGTTTGTGTTCTTTTTTTTTTTCCTCTTTTCATTGCTGCTACATCACTCTCTATAGAGTATATTTGCTGCAGGAGAGTAACTTCTTTGCTCCCTTGCAAAGATATGCTTCAGGGACCAGCACATTCCTTGGGTTTATAAACAGATGGATACTATGAAGGAAAAAAAAAAAGTAAAAGAAGTGGCACTACCTCTGACCATTACAATGATGGAATTCCACAGCTAAGTTTGCTGTTCACATTTTAAAGAATGTCTTTTCAAATAAATTATTTATAAAAAGATTTGTGAATATAACCCAGCTGGAAATATATCAAGTCTTAAAAGGAAGAAAACTGAGAGCAAATCACAAGGAAAAAGAACCCAGACTAACTACATTGAAATAAAAGTGGCAACAGTTATGTTGCTAATGGTATTTGTTCCAGAAAGAACCATTGAAATGCTAAAATAATGACTCCTTGTCACAGTTAGGCTGCATAAATAGCAAACCAGAAATGGCTTGTTTGATGGATAGCATGTTATCACTGCAGAAGACTAAATTATACAACTTGGAGAAAAATGTGAAATACATTAAGAAACAATATGCAGGCGAAAACTATAATATATATTCATAAAGGACAAGAGTTCAGATTGTGCAAGCAACCTTGGCTGTTAATTTCTTGGCTGGAGTGCTTAGCTTTGCAACCTTTGCATTTTCTTCATTAAGACATTCAAAGCAATTGATCATTTTTACAGTGTTCAGAGGCTCAGATACCATGGAAACAGACTAAAAATATGGGAGTGCTTGTACTATTAGAACAATTAACAATGAGTTGTGGAACCAAGTTGCTGACCAATGCTTATCCCTCCCAGTTCAGTCTCACACTGTGACTTGGCATTATTTGTGGTGAAAATTAAATCTGTGTTCTTATGTAAACCTGTACATGTCCCCATCTTCCAGTATGTATGCACAGTTTTTTTCCATGTAGTATATTACTTACTTACTTTCAGGAACTATGGTCTGTGATGCAAATATAGTTACACATTGCTACTTACCAAAAATTAAATTACCAATTAACTGTTCATTTTGTTCCAAAGGAAATCAAAAAGTTATGTACACTTGTTTATCAGCACAATTCCTCCAGTTCCTCCCACCTGGAGTATTTTGTCCAGTTCAGGAATCCTCAACACAAGAAGGATATGGATCTGTAGGAATGGATCTAGACGAAGGGTACTTCAGCCTGGAGAAGAGGAACTTCTGGAAAGACTTCTTAATGGCCTTCCAGTACCTGAAGGGAATGCACATGAAAGCTGGGGAGGGACTTCTACAAAAGCATGTAGTGACAGGATGAGGGGGAATGGCTATAAATCAGAGTGGGGAAGATGTAGACTAAACACTAGGAAGAAATTCTTCATGATGAGGGTGGTGAAACACTGGAACAGGTTACCTAGGAAAGTTGTTGATGCCCCTCCCTGGAGGTGTTCAAGGCCAGGTTTGATGGAGTCCTGGGCAGCCTGATCTAGTGGGAAGTGTCCCTGCCCATGGCAGGGTGGTTGGAACTAGATGATCTTTAAGATCCTTTCCAACTCAAACCATTCTATGATTCTTTGATTTTTTTTTTTATTCTGGCTACTTGCATAATGTGGTCTTCATGTTCCAGATCTACAGCTGAACACCAGGATATGTTACTAAGATATTCACCTGTGATATTCTCTGTGAAGTTGAGAAATCATTTCTTATGAGGAAGGACAAGGGTTTCAGTATGATTAGACAGAGTTTGCTATCCTGGGAATCCTCAGGTTTTAGTTCACTTCAACCAATTATATTTTCTCCAAGAAAAATGTGCAAATACTATGTGGTGCATATTTGCTACTATTTTGTAGTAGCAAACACCTTAGAAATTCTACTTAAAGTCTCAGAAGTAAGAGAAGACCAAAAATTAAACTTTTCAAATCCATAAAATCCTGTAATGTTGTAGATCCAAGGGTTATATAACAAAGCCACACAAGTGTATTCTGAAACTATTGTTATAGCTGAAGTCTCTAATTGAGTTTGTACTGTAACTAATGAAGGGGAAGCAGATGTTATTTTGTTGTTGTCAAGAGATTGTTGGTTTTCAACAATGAATGTTTTCAATAAAGTAGATAAGGACTAATTTTTTTACAGTAGTAACCACATTTAACAATAGATGCTGCTTTTCCACTGAAATCTTATACGCTATTTCATACATCAGGCACTGCAATGAATACTCCTACTCAGTATTCACACAAGAATCATGTCAGTAAATTGACCTAACCCTAAAACCTTCTCTTAGCTTGCAATTAATGAAAAAAGCACACCATCAAAGTAGTTGAAGGAAATTTTGTATTATAGGTATTTGAAGAAGAAACTCAGGCTCAATTTTGCTCTTCTGATATAAAACTCAGGAGGCTGTAATTCATTTAAAGAAAATGAAACAGGATACCTTTTCTTCCTAGGGCATGTCTGTGCCTCCAGGATAGGTAAATACTATATTTTCTTTTATGAAATACTTGTCAGTTTAGCAACAAGAGAAAAACACCTCACCAAACTGCTGACTAATAGATTCCTATCTATCAGTCAGTATGCACTTATAATGAGTATTCAGCATGCAACATGGCATCTCTGTTGATAGAATAATTTCTTTCTGCCTTTGGATATATTCCAGGAAGCATGAAGCAAGCCAGAGGCTAAGCGGATGACACTGATTTTACTTGAAACTTCAGCACAAATATATCGGTATTTATCTGTTTCTGGAGAAGACAACATATACTTTTTGTAAGTTTGCTTTGTCTTGTTAAAAAACCACTTCAATCCAAAGAATTCTCTCTGGAAGGAAAATTAAAATTGCCTTGTTTTTGTAAAGAAACTATAGCAAAGCTGAACACATCCATATTGAAGTATTGTGAATGCAAAGCTAATCTGCGTGAAACATCAGGAAGACGTTTGAGCAACCCCTGTTAACAAAGAAGCTAAGCTTGTAGTAACACAAATTAGCATCATTTTCAAACTGGATGAAACACCATTTGGAGATGCAAAACATCATTTTAAGGTTTTCCAGGTATCATAATGATAGTTTTTTTCTTAACACTGAATATTCATGATGCATAATAAAACTAATGATAAACATAAAACCTGATGTGAACGTTTGACTAATCTGTTCTTATTTGTTTGGAAGAGCTGTAGTAATTGCCTGGTTTGTAAATTAAACATCTGCTATGGGAATACACAAAAACGTAACTGAGAATATTCAAATAAATTGAATTCACTATAGCTCCATAAATTTTATTATATAGTCTCATCTATTTTATTACACCTGAGTACTACATTGCTGTAGAAGGAAATACCTAATTTTCTTTTAGATACACTATTTGTAAATGTGTTTTCTGATTCTAATAAACTATTGCTATTATATAAAGGTTTGGGTTTGCTTTTTTTTACCTCAGTGAAAAGATAGTCAATAAAAGAGCTTAATTAAGTAAATATGGCTGCTATGTTTGTTTATTAACGCACTGCTATCTAGGACCAACAGAACACCAAAAATAGTCTCTACTTGCACACTAGCCTATTTCAGACATGACGATGGCTGATTTTCTATACACAAAATTAATTTGGCATTCACAGTATCCTTGCTTTGCTACCTGCCAAGTTTCAAATGGCAAAAGCTTGAGACAAAGAAGTTTAAAAGATGTTTAAAACAAAAACAGAGATCAAGGGATTTTCTTGTTTTCTATTAAGTAAAGTGAATAAATTTTTGGACCAACTCTATTTTCTGTATTAAGAGACCAAAAGTAGCATCAGATGAGGAGTTCACCAAATTGATGTGCAGCAGGAAGATGTCACCAAAATTGCCTTCAGAAAGGAGTACTTGAACCACAGCACAGAAACTGCTAATGACAGACTGAAGTCAGGAAAATTCAGCTCAGAGAATGCTAGTAGAAATTGTGGTCATTCTAGGTACTCTTAGTCAGGAGCACGATATCCAAGAAGTAAGAGTGGTATGATTTGCAATTCACAGAATTGTGGAATCATAGAATCATCAGGTTGGAACAGACCCCTTATATCATCAAGTCCAACCATTCCTATCTGCCACTAAACCATGTCTCTGTGAACCTCGTCTGCCTATCTTTTAAATAACTTCAGGAATGGTGACTCAACCATCTCCTGGGGCGGCTTGTTCCAGTGTCCAATGACTCTTTCCCTGAATTATTTTTTTTCTGATGTCCAGCCTGAACCTCCCTTCATGGAGCATGAGGCCACTCCCTCTTATCCTGTCCCCTGTTACTTGGGAGAAGAGGCCAACCCCTTCCTCTCTACAACCTCCTTTCAGGTTTCCCACAACTCTGATAAAGGGAATAGTCTTCATTCCCAAATGACTTGTCCTTAGATTATCTAACCCATCAGCACCATTTACATCTTTTCTATCACCAGATGTACTCATCCCCACTCACTCTGAGTTGATAAACTGGAGGTCCTCACCAGTGCACCACCTCTCAGGCATTGGAGTGCTGTTTCCAGACTCACTTGTCTAGCCTGGCTTCATCCTCCTTCACATATAGATTAAAGCTGTAGTAATGAGCCCTGCTAGGTTTTGGGTTAGAATTTTTGTACCCCTAGGAGACAACCATGCCCCATGCCTGGTAAGGAAGCCTGGAGGTGTGTAGGCCAGTCCATGATCAAAGAACCCAAAGTCTTGCTCCTTACTCCATGTTTGGAGCCAGGTACTAATTGACTGATTTTTCTTTCTTTCTTTCTTTCTCTCTCTCTCTTTTCATTCTTTTTTGTTGGAATGGTGGAGGTGAACACTACTTGTGCCCCAGAGCCCTTCACCATTCTCCCCAGGGTCCTGAAGTCCCACTTAATTGCACTCAGTTTCTCCCTCTGGATATCATTATTCTCTACTTGGAACACTAACAGAGGGTAATAATCTGTAGGCTTTACCAGGGAAGAAAGTTCAGTCTTTCCTCCTGTTAATTTATTCATACTTGTAGGAACAAGTGGGCTATACAAATGAACCTCTGCCCAACACCCCACACTGTAGTAAGGTGTGTAGTTGTGTCACTATGTTCAGGAAGGCAGTCAGCATTCACTAGGGCAGAAACAAAAGTTTTACATTTTAGGAATTAATGGCAAAACTATCATTATCTTCAGAAGATACACTTCTATGTTCTGCATTTCTAGTGTTTTGTCAGTAAATGTTAATTGTGTGTCATGTGAAAGAAGGATCCAAACCTACTGGTTCCAAATAAGTGGACATGTAGGGAGTGAAACAGCTGTTTTAGTTTTGCACTTGTATTTATGCCCTAATTAGGCATGAGTCAGTCTCTTTTTTGTGTGTGTGTGTGAAATTTTAAGAAACAAAAGTACAAAAGTCAAACTCCAGGAAAAGCACCATCCCTTACAGACCCTCAGAAATTAACAAACTTGGACAGCACAAGTTTCATAAAGTTGTAGCTGCCTGTGAATCTTAAAACCGATTCTGCCAAGTGGAAAACTTAGTGGCAGAAATTCAAATCACCATATCCCATTTGAAGAGATTTCATCAATAGCTAGATGACCAGTAACCCTGCATATCCAGCACACCACAATTTAGAAGCTAAGTCCTTACTGTAAACAATGCATAGAACTTTACATCTAGATTCTGCAGGAGGAGGGGACGGGAAAGACAAATGCCTGTAACATTTAGCCACTTACAAGAAGACATAACTTGAGATAGTTGAATCCCACTCACAACTAGATAGGAGCCACAAATTGCAGGTGTTAGAGGCTTGATCATTACGGTATGCAGTTGTCCAAAGCATTGTAATGCAGCCGATACTGGAAAAAAAAAAAAAAAAAAGACCAGGTCTTGTTCAAACACATGAAAATCAGTCCTTAGACTTCAGGAGATATATAGTGATGATATTACATGGTCATCCTACACCTTCACATTGTTCTGAGGGTTAGCGTTTAATAGCAACCATTACCATTGGGGAGAGAATATTTCTTGTTTTCATTCATAAAATATTTTTAACAATGTAACTTGTGACAAGGGCAGCAAAAATGAGAATGAAGTTTGTTCTCATTTCTGGGAAGGCGAACCCTGCTCTCTCTCTCTTTCAACAGCTCTTAATAGACTGAATGGATACAAAAATATAGTGTCATTTATTGATTTGAAGTACAGAAATATACCACATATATTTCTTGTTAAATCTGTTAAATATGAAGTGGTAAAGGGAAAAAAAACCAAACACGTTAAACCTACCACTGGAGTAGATTTCTACTATGACTTATATATCTCTGTGTAGTGTCTCATTCCTTGCCCTCTCCAGCTCTGTGTACAAGATGAGTGTGGCTTGTGAAAGATGTCCTGGACTTCAGTTTGGTAGGAACATAAACTCTGCGTGATGGTCTGTGTTACTTTATAGATATATTTTCAAATAGCCGCTACTGGATGAAATCATACCTTTTGCTATATAAAGGCTTTGAGGGATATAGCCTTATTTTTCCCAAACTCTTGAATTTTTTTTACTGGTAAGCCATCCCAAATAGTTTTCTGTTTAATAACCGCAGCTTCTTCCCCTTCCGCTCCCTTCCCTTCCCTGCTACTGGGACACATTTATATGTCTGGAGAGTACTAGGGTGGTGAGTTTTGTCTTCTAGGAAGTCTTTCCTCTCTTCCATGTGACTTAGTGCATGCAAAGAAAAGTCAGATGTATTTGCCCTAAGAACAGCATTGAAAAGCCAGTCTTACCCTCGGGCAACTGCTATCCTGGGTTTCCAAGGTCACTTACTTGAAAGATTAAGGGTCTAATTTCAGTCTCTGGAAACCTCACTGCTGCTTCATCACGACCCGAAGGCAGAGAGAACGGCTGGTAGCACTTCATGGCTTCCTCACCAACAAAGGAAAAAGGAGTGTAACTGGGTTGGTAGGGCTCTGAAGTAGAGATTTCCAGCAGTCTATCAGCTCGGACTTGATGATTTGCCTCCTTGACCATGCAGCTTTGGAGTGTAAAGTGAATTCAAACATGCCTGCTATGTGCACTACCCTTACAGCACCTCAGTGCTGCAGGTTCCCCAGACTTGGAAACATGAAACTACATAATATATAAGTGCAGACTTGGGTTTTACAATAGGTTGGAAGGAGCACATTTTTTTTGCTCTAACTCTCTGCAGTTTTTTCCACATTGTTGACTGCCTGCTTTGGTTTCTCTTGTTATCCTCATAAAGGTAGACTCCTGAATGCTGATGGCAGAAAACTTGGCACTCCCCTAGGCTGTAATTCTGTGGTAGCAAATATCGGAGCAGTTCTGTAATTTGTGATATACAATAACTGCAATAATGGTACAATGCCTGTGGGTAAAGGAGTGGAGAGAACATAATGCATCTAATAACTATTCATTTGATTGCTTTTTAATTTGTTTTTTTCTGAATGTGCACTCTGTGTAATATTTCAACTGTTTCATAACATTCTTGTGAAGATATTTGTTTATAATTACACCTTTATATCATCTGCTGCATTCAGCTTTCCAAAAAGTGGCCATAATTTCCCAAACTTTTTCTCATCTTTTTTTCTATCAATTTGCATTTTCTATTTTTAGGTACTTATTCTGTACTTATGAAAAGAAGATATATATATATTCCTTTAACCAGACTAAATCTTTACTATTTTAAAATATAGTTTATTTCTACATGTGTTTTTTTAAAGTCTTTTTATATGGGTAGTTTGTGTAAGGAATTCTGTAGCTCTGCTCTGTACAATAATAATACCTCTTATGTTCTATTAGAGGGCAGATGTAGTCCAGAGAATTCTAACTGGAGAGGAGGATACAGTTTCCTAGAATCTTTGCTCACACTCTTGTCTGCAGCTAATGGTACAGAACATAAGGAACTCCCTAAACAGTACAGCACTTCTGGGACTGAAACAGTTGCTTGACACAGAATGGTAATTTATGCTTGTGCATGGCCACTGGGATACTTCTAACATCTAAGTGATGGACAGTAGTAACTGAGGATTTGTATCTGGAGCATTACCAGATAGATCTTCATGGTTTGAAAGATTACAGGTGCTTTATATACTGCCCATCAGGCTAAAGTGGTGTAAAGTAGGTCAGGTCCTAGGAGAAGGGAAGTAAGATGGCAAATCATCAGTTGGTACAGACTTTAGCACATTGTGATCTCATCTGCTGCTGTGAAGATGTAACACAGACTTCATAAAGTCTGCCAAAAAAATTTCTTCATGTACCTGTCAGTCATTCTGTCTCCTCCCTACAGTTGTTATGTCTGACTGCAACAAGTTCTAAATTATAATGAACCATTTGGGAATTTGTTAATACAATTTGTATGTGAATACAAAGTAATACATTTTGTACAATTTTGTATGAAATTTTATGTTGATAAACATGAACTGCTACCACACTTGTCTTTTGCAATGAAGTGCGTATACATGGCCAAGCACCACGTGGGTGAATGAAATATAAATATTATGTCCACAAAAGGCATCTCTTGAGCAAGAAAATGTGTTCAGTTCCATGTTATTTTATGTAGTTTATGAGACCATTCTTCTGGCTTACAGTACTTATTCTGGATTCTAAACAAAGATGGGGATAAAAATTCTAAAGAAGGCTTGTTGCAATATTTGTAGTGTTAATGTTAATTTTCACATCCATTAGATATAGATTCTCTATTTTTTTCAGTCATGAATCCCCAGTGAATCTATTTGCATTTAGTTTTCTTTACAAATCTCCGTGTGTGCACACAAATATTCTTACAGCTGCATGCATTCATCTTTAAATATAAAATCTACACAGTGAGTGTGTTGCAAGCATCCCTGTATAAGAAATAATTCTCATAAGAAATAAAAGACCGTAGTAACTAAGCTGATGCAATTTAACACAGAGCTCCTCTACAATTAGCTCCTAAATGCCTCCTACATTGGTTATTTAAGAGTCATCTTCCTCAAGCTTAACCTGACAAGTCATATTATCCTTGTTTATGTACTGATATATTCATGTTATTCTCTTTTCCTTTTCTTTTATCTCAGGTTTAAAGAAACACCTTATTAAGGTACTCTAAGACATTATTAATCTAGTGAGAGTCTGGAAGTCTGTGTATAAGGAGAATTATCTCCACATGTTCCTGCTCCTGAGAAATTTTGGAATACTAAAATGGAAAACTGACACTTTGTAATGAAGACCATTAAACATATTTATCCATCTTTTGCAGAACTGCTGTTATGTCTTGTCATTTTGTGCAAGAACATTCCAAGCAGTCAGCTGCTGCCATAAACACATCATCTTACTGAATTCTTCTTTGTCTTCTGCTGTGTATTTTATGAAACTGAGATTTTACTAATCATATGATCATGTTAACATTTACATATACCAGGCTGCCTATATGTCAGACAAAACAAGAAACTTAATGGAAAATAAACTATCTTCAGGATAATGTCAGACACACAGCTGAGTTCAATTTAGGTAGTTTTGAAGTTTCAAAATTAATTGTCTTTCGTTCAATGATCCTTTGAAGCTCCTCCACCAGAGGAACAGGGGGAGATATTCAGTGTAACATATAAAAGAGATATTTTACACAAACGGATGCTTTCCAGATAAAAAAAATCCATTCAATGCAGTGAAAGAACACACATTAGTTTATGCAGTGATGAAGATATCATGAAGCAGTCCAGAAATTTCTCCTGAAGGTGTTGAAAAATGCCCTCTAGGGATAACAAGATGGCAACTGGATAGGAAAAGATATTCATCCATGATAACATCCAATATTGATTCATATTCAGAAAACCAAAAAATTGTTGGATAAAAAGGGCTTACTCACAGACTATCTTTTTGCAATTCTCAGATCAACAGGCCACTGTCTTGTCTTTATATTGTAATAGATAGACACTGTTTAAAACAGTGGAAAACGTGGCAGCAGAACCACCTGCTTTCCTTCTTTCACCACTCCCAGATGCTTAGTGAACATTCTAATACATGAGAGTGATGCTCACTCTCTCTCTTTCTCTGTCTCTTCTTTGTAAGTCTTTATACCTGAACTCAACAGAAAGGGAGAGCACCTCAGGCAATGAAGAATAGTACAAAGACTGTGTTTTAATGAGTGAGAGATGTGAATTAAATCTCTTTGGGTACTTTCAACTCATAGTTATCTGCTATATAAAAGGGAACATCGCTTCTTATACACTGGAATTTTAAAACAGGATTCAGGTCTACTTTGTTTTAGGAAAGAAACTGTACCTGTCTTGCTGTGTGGATTTTGAACACCAAATCCCAAGAGAAAAGGTGCCTTTCATAGCTTTGTTTAGAGCACATGATTTGCAACACTCCTGTCTTTCTTGTTGGATCCCTCTTTAAAGCTGCAAACTATGGTTAATCTACAATCAACCTAGGGTAACTTGCACTTTAATACTTTAACTGTTGGGGAAGCAAATGCTGGTGCTAGGCTCTCCCTTAGGCCCAGGGTAAGATGAGGCCCTGAGCAGGCAGCTGCAACATCCTGCTGAAAATGTGTGAGCCTTTATTTCACCTCAGACCACTGAGGCGTTTTTTACCATTTGTTCCTGACTGAGAAGGCTTGGGGTATTCAATGTTCAGAAGTCTGTGTGCTGAAGCGTAAGACATCCAACTTTCAAGCTACAACCCTGAGATAAAATAATGAAAAGCCAGAAGCTGTGTTATGTTCTTAATTAGAAAAGCCAAAACAACTGTGCCAATAATTCTCTATAGTCAAAATAATCTCTTAAATACCATTCATAATAGTCCCTTCAATACAGAGTGTGAACTATCATTGCCTCTGCTAGTCTGGATATCCCACTGTTCCAACAATTTCATTAAAACCTTAATATTCCTTTAAAATGAGCAGTGATTAATCTATTCCTTCGTAAGCCCTGTTGTTAAATGTAGTGATAGACATCATGTTCTTTCACTGTTAACAAGTGCTAATTCTTGGGCATTGTGACAAGTTTCATTTGTCAGTGTTACTGCAGTTTTCCACAGTTGCCACTCTTTCCATTAGAGTATCAACATTTGGACTAAGCAATGTTGCCAAAGAAATCCCACACAATTTTTCACAACTTCTTAATAAAAATAGCTTGTGTTAATACTTTGTGTTATCAAGGTGTATAAGCATGATTCAGCATTGTGTTTGAAAGGAAAAGAGAGGTAAGCAAATTTACAGATGAATTTCTCTTTTGGACATCCAGATAACAGCGTATTTCTCAATTGTTTGGAAACCTATTACAGTTGTTTCCTGAGACAAAAATCATGTTTTGATGAAACAGGGAAGAAAATTGTTTGCTAGGGAAGCAAATGCGTGTAACTATTTTTTCATTAATAAATTCTGCAAAGTAGTTAAATTAGACAAAACTTTAAAGAAAGAATATCCATTCCCCCCGCCAGTCTCCTAAACTGATACTTCGAGACTCAATCTCACTTGCTTCTATCTTTTAATATTTCATTGATAAAGAAGGATGTCAGAAAAATTACATAAGGTCACTCGAGCCAGGTAAAATGAAAAGGCCTGAGTAAGAAGGCTGCTACAAACATACCAATACGTCTGTGCTTTACCACAGAGTGCAAAACCACAGTGCAATCAGCATAAAAAGCCCAAGCTCTCGAATACTATGTGAGATCAAATTTTACTTGACTTATTAAAGCAAGAATGGTATCAAATGATTAGTAGTGATTAAAAACAAGTTAATATTAACAGCTTCAAAGGCAATGTGTCTAATCATTACTACAAGTGAATAAGTATATTAATTAAGAAAGACACATCACCAATTGCCCTATGATCATCATCCAGATCTGTAGTCGCTGAGGAGCTCCTTTTTGAAACAAGGATTTGAAGAACCTTCCTTAGACAACTGGGAAGACATACACAGCGTGTCTGCTCATAGGTGAGGTCTCCAAAGTTGTTGCAAGAGGGTGCAGTTTTTATATTTTTAAATAAATATATATATATCATTCTAAAAATGCGGTATCTCTTGGAGCTTTGGCCAGAGTTCAGTAAAGGAGATAAGGAGACTACCACAGATCTCTCATCTCTGAACTAAAGGGCTATTGAGGTGCAGCATTCCTACAGAATTTCACAGTATTCATGCTCAAGTTGATTGGTCAGCCAATTTGATCTTTTGATCTTTCTCACCTCTTATGTATGCTGGAGAACCACAGCCCAGATCTACTGATAACACAATTATGATGCATTTTCTCACACCCTATATATTAAAAACACACAGCACAATTCCACTGATAATAGCAATGTGAGAAGTTACAGATTAAACAAGAAACATGGGTCATCTATTTTGTTTTAAGCATGTTGATCAGGCTGTGTCACTTCACTGTGTCAGTCACCCTCCTCAGAGGTGGAGATAAGGTACTGTCCACAGTGGCTCTTCTTCAAGAAACACTTCAGTGAGTTTGTAAGAGCAGAAGAGTGGCATACCACACATCTATAGAAAAGGTGATGTGCTACCTGACCGAGCAGAGCACCAAAAAAGACAGTCTAGGAAGAAAGAATCTTAATCTGCAGGTGGCACTACAGAAGCACTTTGTGATTTCACTCCCAAAAGGGTGATTTTTTTTCCAGTATGAAAATGAGAACCAATGAAGTAGGGTATGCTTTCCCATGTATGCAAGTGAATCTTTTCCTGCAGCTGGAGCATTTGTAATGCATTGCTGCAGTGCAAAATGCCTGTTGCCAAATAACACATACATTTCTGACTCTCATCATGTTTCGAGTTCACCTCTTCAGGATTAATTGAAAGCTCCTGCTACTCTGATTAGATCTATAAATGTGATAAGACCATAATAATTTCTTAGTTTTGGTGAATCGAGAAACTCCATAATCATATATACACAGGGTTTCTCTCTCCTTTACCTGCCTAGCTCTTCTCATGAAACATTTCTTTTCCTCTAAGATTTCTACTCCTGCCTGATATTGGGAAAGATATCTCAAACTTAAGGGGGAAAGAAAGATCTTTATAAGTATGGATATTGATCAAAGCTGTGAATATGTGAGCATGGATTTCCTGAGGAGACAAGCTAAAAGGCATATGATGGCAAGATTTCTGAGTTTATGAATTATTATTGCATTTGATAACAGTTATGATAACTAAAATGTCTTCAATTTCTGACTTGCCATGTCCCAGATGGGCTGTGCAAAGCCCTGACACTTTAATATTGTTCTTTCAAACCGTATGTCAATGTTTCTCCTGAAGCCAGAGGGCTAATGTTCATGCTTCTGCATGAGCAGGCTCTCACTGCTCTGACTCATAGTTATTTGACATTTATATTTTTCCTGTAACTTTTTATTACTTCATTTGAAATTCTCAAATCACTTTGTTGACACAAGTTAAGACTTAACAACATCTTTGTGAAGTGAGTATTGTACTCACAGCTTTAAAATGAATACACTAAATGAAAATTAAAGCTACCATCAGAAATTTTGCTCTGGTTATATTTGGGCTTGAGCAAATGATTGCCAATTGCCTCTCCCTAAGTAGCTAGGTCTCAGGTCTGCCAGCAAAACTGCACAAATAGCACCTTACCTAGTTCTGTCAGAGTAATCACAGCTGCCTTGCACACTTACAATAATAGGGCTTCCTAACCCATATTATTTTGAAGGGACTGGATTTATGGCATCATTACAAGGACAGTTATTCCAGAATAGCTGAGGGAAAGGTAACCTCTGGCAGTGAGTCAATGCTAAACCACTGTGGAAAGGGAATGCTAGTCTCTCAGATTGCCTCAGCTGCAATGAAGCAGTGTAACAGACCACAGCTCCAGCTCCCTGAAAGCAAAAATCCACAAGGCCATGATTTAAATACACCAATAGATTAACTTGGTGCACTGTTCATTTGGTATACATAAATATGTCTTTCCAATGCTTTTTTATATTTTCTGAGTGAGTCGACACACTTAAATGAACAACCTCTTTTTTAATTGAAGCTGTATCTGAAAAGGAAGGAAGGATTCTGAAGGGTCTACTAGAATCTCTAGCATCTCTAAAAATATGCGTCCCCCTAAGCAGAGCAATATCGTGGAACTAAAAGGGAAGACATGACTACTAGTAGTTTTAACTTGATTGTTTCAGAAAACAATTGCCAAGTCAAATTCATCATAAAATAGTCTGGGCTTATTTTTCTGTAGCAGGTAACATAGCACACAAATAAAAATACTAATTGCTACTGGTTTAACTTGCTACTGGTTTAACAAAATAAATTCACAGAGTAATGCAATTAGAAGTCATCATGACATGAGACTGGTTAGTATAATCTGGAATTTATAAGAATAACTATTTAGTTATCTTTGTGTTCCACTGTAAATGCTGCCAAGTTCAGCCCATGTTGTGATCCAGTTAGTCATGCTGATTTATACTGTTCTGTGAACAAAATGTCATTGATTAACTAGAATGACTCTCAGAGTAAAGTCCTGTTCAATAAAGTAACAAAGCAGAATCCAATCATTTTGGGAAAAGTCTCTTCTGTTTAAAGTGTTCTTTGGGGCATCCACTTTTGAAAATATGTCATCATAGAATCATAGAATAACCAAGTTGGAAAAGACCTACTGGATCATTGAGTCCAACATTCCTATTAAACACTAAACCATGCCCCTTAGTACTTCATCCACCCGGGCCTTAAACACCTCCCTGGTGAATTAAACACCTCCCTGGGCAGCCTCTGCCAGAGCCCAGTGACTCTTTCTGTGAAAATTTTTTTCCTAATGGCCACCAATGTTCACGTTATCATGATATCCGCCTACCCTGACCATATAGAAGAAACATAATTATGCTTACAGGTTTTTTTCAGTTTAGTGTCTGAATATTACAGAAAAAGAAACTACATTTCCAGTATTTCAATAAAATAAGCATACAAGCCATATATTGACTGATATATACATTATTGAAACAAATAAACAAACCAACCAAAACTCAGTAAAAGCCAGAAAACTCACAGATAAGACTTCATCTATTAAATTTTTTAAGTCTAATAGGTTCATAGAGGAATCAATTTAAAAGAAATAATTGAGTAATTGAATATAGTAGGGAAATTCCCTATTATTAAAAAATCAGACTTTATTTACAAGTTTTGTTATACAGTATCAATATTCACTGGCCCCTAAAATGCTACATTTTAAGGAACTGCTTATTTCTTTGTCTATTGGCTTCTGAATGAAAATCTGACATGCATATGAAATACTTGTTTAAAACATTAATTTATTTGCTGTACAGGTTCCTTGTGCTTATCTGTTTCTAATTATACTCCTGCATGATCATAGTAGAAAAAACATCAGTTACTTGTGTAGTATCATTTTCCTGTAATCTGTCTCCTCCTGAGTTACCAAATATGTTATGCTTAGTTCCTCTGCTGCACCCACAGTAGTCTTTCCCTGCAGTACATCATAGGCTGAAGGTAGAAAATAGTATTATTTTTTTAATTATATACTTCAGCTATGAATCACAAAGGAGTGCTTTAAGTCTTCATTTTATGTCAGTCTGAGCTTTTTCTTTATGCTGTCATGTCAGCAATGTGCTGCGATTAGACTGGTCATGTTGCAGGGCTTCTCTTGGAGTGAGGTCTTGGTACTTCCAGGAGTGTTTCTGCTTGGATAAAGATATTTTTGACCAGCTATTAAGATTTCTACCAGGGACAGGATGTTTTTGATCATGACTTCACAAGCTGTTCTTTTCATCTTCCACTCTTGTGGCATCTAAATAAAATTTGGAAATAGGCAATTATGCAACCCACAGATTAATATTTAATAGTACGAGTCCCACGTTGTTCATAGAATAAATGTAAGTTCAAAAGGAAGGCTTTTGTATTATAGTTAGATGACAAACTCTGCTACTAAAACTTGAGGTTGGAAATAGAGGTCTGTCTCAGTTTTGCATTCCAGTTCACGTTGTTGCATGTCAGTGGTGGTGCCTATCTTTTGTGTAACAGCTGGGTGATTAGCAAGTTAACTCAGACAAATGCATCTCCACCACTGCAGACATTCATGGACACAAACTAGCTACAGTGCAGCTATATTTCAAAGTTTTCTTGAGAATGCCCTAAATCACAGGGACATTTTTGTTATCTTAGAAGGAAAGATTGAAATAAAACTGGTATGAAATAAAGTTGGTAAGTAACATGCTGTGTTTTTTCAACAGAGTAGGTATATAACTTTATCAAGGTAATGTAGTGAGTTAGTAATTGAGTCACACCTAGTTCTCGGTTATTTGGCTAAGAGTTCTGTTGTTTCATAGACTAATGTTACACTATGAAGTTATGATCAGAGAACATAAAAAAGAAAGACTCTTTTCGTTCTATCTTCAATTTATTCATTATATAGCAGACTTTTCTTCAGTAATAATGGTTAGCCTTCAAGATGTAAAGCATATGTATTTCAAAGATAATTAATTAATTTTGATTCAGTACTGCTCAATATGTTAAAGTGAAGGATATGTGCTGCAGAGGAGATTTATTATTTTGTAGGGAAGTTTAACTCTAAAGGGATTTATGTGTCTTCAATAATCCAAGCCCATCAATGCCACTTCAAGGAGACTGAACATGAATCTGACTTTTAAGATTTCCAAACAGAATTAGAGATTTTTCAGCCAATTTGCTGGTTATTAAGGGTATACTGTCTCCTATTTACCTATACAGACCATACATATAAAAATTAAAATAAATGTCAAAATATTCTTTAAACTGTTTAAAAGTAGATAAAGGACCATTTCTACCCTCTCAAATGTTAAATTTCTGACAAATGATGTATTTTAAGAAAAAAAATACAGACACAGATGTTGAAAAAGGAAGTTTGATTTTTTAATGAATCTGAACCATAGTTCACCATAGAGTTCTTTGGAAATATGACTCAGCTGTCCAAAAAGCAGGAGTAATTAACTAAGAAATTATTTTCAGTTAAAATCAAGTCTACAGAATTCTATATTTCAACCATTCTCAATGGTGACGTAGATATATCTATTTGGAAGACTAAAAGCATATTGCCTCTGGTGTTTCTTTCCCATTTGGATTAATATTTGGTGATGGGCAGCAAAGCCTTTAATATCCACCTATGATGCCTTAAATAGCTGTTTAGGGTGGTCATGGAAATTCTGTGGATCTTCCACTACTGGTCTAACTATCTGATAAAAATCTGGTCCTCACTTTAAAAGATAAAGCTAGGAATCAGACATTCCCTAGGAATATCCTGTTGCTCAGGCAATTTTTTCTGCAATTTCTGTAAGATTTTCTCAAGTAAATCATAACCAGGTGTAATATTTTACCAGCTGTAATTTTCATATTAAATCACATATTTTTACATCTTTGAATTTACTAAACACAATTTACCTTAAACACACATGCCTGGAAGTTTATATAAAAAAGTAAGAGCATTTGACATCTTAATTGCAATTTTGACATATCTTAAGGAAAAGGTGATGGGTTCAGGGTTGCACCATAATGGTCCAGACAACTTATGTAAATTTGTGTTTTCCTCATACTTTAGTACTTGAAACTGCTACTTTATTCCATTCTTGAAATGTTAGCAAAATTTTGAATTATGAGCACATTATTTCAGTTTATCTTCAAAATCTTATAACAGCATTAAGCTTACTGAAAAATAAATAAATTCTGAGTGTATTTTGGTTTAATAATTTTATTTNTGGACTCGCTCCAGAGCCTCAACATCCTTCTTGTGGTGAGGGGCCCAGAACTGAACACAGGATTCAAGAAGCGGTCTCACCAGCGCCGAGTACAGAGGGAGAATAACCTCCCTGGACCTGCTGATCACACCGTTTCTGATACAAGCCAGGATGCCATTGGCCTTTTTGGCCACCTGGGCACACTGCTGGCTCATGTTCAGCCGGCATTATTTCAGTTTCTCTTCAAAAATCTTATAACAGTATTAAACTCACTGAAAAATAAATAAATTCTGAGTGTATTTTAGTTTAATAATTTTATTTCTTAATTCAGAAACATAACAAATGCATGAAAACAGGTCAGACTTTTATTTGTTTAAATATTTCTTGGTAATTGAAACTAAAACCTCTGTTTGAAGACCCTTTATTTTAAAGACTCACAATAGGAAAAAGTACCGCTAAAAATAAATGCTAATCAAAAAGAGAGCACTGCTTTTACAGTTAAGGCTATATGATCTCTTATTAAGTATTCAGGAGTGTTATTTAAAGCAAAAAGCCTCCAAGATTTTTGTAGATTGACTTTTGAAAGGATTTATAGTTACTCAGTTTCTGAAAAACTCAAGTTATTTCTGGGTATTTGTCTAAATATAGCTTTAGGAATTTAATTTTGCCAAGTAAGATTAAAAATTATTCAACCTAAAGTCATGATTTTTAATTCATATTTCAGTTTTCCAGACTACAGTTCTAGCTCCTTAACATTTAGAAAAACATTATCAATCCATATTGAGGTATGTTGTCCAGAGAAGTGGTCTTAAGTGATGGAGAATGAGAAAGGAGACAGAAAATGTTGTATGTTACAAACTGTGACATAGAAATAGAAGTCATTGCTGAACACTCTCATTACTGCAAGAAAGAGGAATACATTTGTGTTGAATTCAACAGCAGAACTGGAATTTGACTGTCACAAAAGGGAAAAAAACCAACAAAACAACAAACAACAACAAAAAAAAAAACAACAAAAAAAATCCTGAAGAGCAAAAACCCCAATCAGACTAGACAGAACATCAGAAGTCTTTACAGCAAGCCTCTGTACTTCAGGTTGATTGCAGATCTTGAAAGGGAACACATGCCAAAAAATAGCAAGCACTTTGCAGTCTTACAATTCTGACTGCCAGTCTTCCTGGAGCTTCTGGCAAAAGTTTGTATCCAACCTTGACTATTGCATTCAGTTTGGAAATGGTTTGTGCTCTATCGGTTGTGAGAAATTAACTACTTTAACTGAAGATTATTTCCCAGTTCCAGATGAGGACTTGCAGTAACATTGCTAGATAAGATCAGATAGCACATTGAGTAATCTAAATTCAGTAGTGTCTGAGCAATATGATCTAGCTTGCTTTAATTAATTAACCTCTCAAAAATTGCAGCATTGAACATCCAGTTGAGAGAGCAATTAATGTCTACAACAAATTATGTCAACATTCTGTTATGTTTTATTCATATACTTCATGTAATGTAATTAGAGAATAAGGGCCTCTAATTCTGCCGTTATTTACAGCCTGTACATTGCACACTTCACTGACTAATGTGAACCAAAAAATGAAGATATAAAACCCTTTCATTTCAGTTTCTGGAAGCTGGAGCTATGCTGCCTGCAGCTTGTATGTACATGTTTGGAAGTAAAATGTCAGGCACCCCACGGCATGGTATGTACAAAAATCAGTGAAAACACAAAAAAAGGTTAATTTGCCATGAAATAGAAACAAACCAATCTTTATAAACTGGAAGTAACCAAAGAAAAATTAAGAGAAAAAAATTATAAGCTTCTCATTTTTTAAATGGGTATAATGACATGCAATTCAGATTTCCTTTTTTAGTTAACCTTTTGATTTTGGTCATTTGAACTCAATCACTAAACTCAATATTTCACACACTTTCTAAGTAAAGAGCCAAGCCAGAGGTATCAGCTGACAGCTTGACATACTTTGCTGTCCTTTTAAATAGTGCTGACAATTCATGATTCATAATAACTATTAGTATGAATATTACAGCAGCTCCTATGAACTTCATCCAAAATCTCCATTACAGGGAGAACTGTAACAATATAGTATCAAATCCAATCCTTTTTCTAAGGACTTGGAGCACAACTGATCAAGACCTGTTTAGCAAATAAATAGCATTTCTGTGCTGAAAAGTACACATATTAACTCTATTAAATTATTTGCCAAAAATCATACCGTTAACTCACATGCTCTTCTTAATCAAACCATTCTATAANGGCCAGCTCCCTCCTCTCTACAACCTCCCTTCAGGTATTTGTAGAGAGCAATGAGGTCTCCTCTCAGCCTCCTCTTCTCCAGGTTAAACAACCCCAGCTATGATCATTTAGGTGAAAAACAGCATGTTATCAAATGTTCTTGAATACAAGTCATGTTTGTGAGACACCCCAGCTACCAACATGAAAAATCCTGACTTTGCCTTAATTTGCATTTCTATTTTGTATGGGTCTTGCTAGGTATGGCAAGTAAGCGTCAGTCAATCAAAGGAGTACTGTAAAACTTTATTTCAGAGGAAAGAAGTACAACATATGTAATACATTACAAATTAACTTTTGATATCCTAACTTGGTTAGTACACTATTACAGCATTGAGGACATTCAAGAACCATTAAAATCACGTATGCTTGTTGATTGCCTTAGGATGTTTTCAGGTTTTTCAATCCTAATTGCGATATGGACTGAAATACACTTTTATCTAGTCAAGTTTTCAACACCTACTTGATTACCATTGCCTCATTGAGAGCCTTTTGAAACCAGTGATTGTCTTTTCAGGAGCTTGATCTGTCTAATGCATCCCTGGCTCATAATGAGAGCCCTCTATCACTAAAGTAAGACACATAATAGGTAACCCCTCTGCTACTATTTTTCCTATATTCAAGGTGTTTCTCATTCCCCGAGTTCATCCAAGCTCCAGGAATTCTCCTCATAACCTAACACTAGACATAATGTAAATGTATAATACAAATAACATGGGGATTCACAAATCTTTCCTCTAACAAAAATAGCTTTGAAAGCAGTCTGACAATGTGTACTGTAACTAAAATGATCTCTTCAGAAGCAAAAATCCTGGGCTGCTTTTTGGAACTGAATAGATGGAATACATCACAACTGAATGGATCAAATAGATAAAAAAGGAAAAGGGGTTATTAACCAAAAGATGAAAAGAAAGAGCAGATGAGCCACTCCAAAAATGAAATCTCTGAACTATGGAACCAGCAAAGGCTTGACTCCTGCGAAGTTGTACTTTGTAACTTGTAAAGTTGTACCTTGGACTCTTTGGCATCTAATAAAAGTCAAGTACAACTGAGGTCTATAATTTAATTAGAACTTTTATGATACATTGCTCTGGTGTGAATTGTGTGGTGTCTATTAAATGGAACTCATGCAACATCTTTTCCCCATGCAACGCCTTTTCCCCCTAGTGGGTGTACAACTGTTTTCTCTCTTCTGTACCCAGTTGGCTGGTTACAAGATCCAAGTTTCTCTGAAATTAGTACTTTATTTTAAACACAATTAATCTTAGATAATGTATTAAAAAAAAATCTTGAGTCAGGATACAGGTGGATGAAATGGTCATAAACACATATATGGACTAATTACAGAAACCAGTCTGTCCTAAGAAGTTGATTTAACCCTCAGAGAAAGTCAATGTAGTGAAGGATTGCTTTTAGCTTAGATTGATGGTATAGTATTTTTCTCCCAAATTTAAATTAAATTCCCTCCCTCCCTTCTATTGAACAGAACTTCACTTTGTAGTAACATCTAAAGGCACAGGATAGACCTAAAGTAAATGAAAATTCTGGTTCTACTGTTAAAATGGGAGAAAAAAACCCTTTTGTTGTGTTTTGAAACTCAGGGTTTATGTCCTTTGTGCTCCATAAATCAACAACCTGGCATTCTGTGATTTGAACTGTATTTTCTAATCTCTGACTACCCTACATTATGTGAATATAAAGTACAAGGAATGCTATGCAAAAAAAAAAAAAAAAAAAAAAAAAAAAAAAAAAAAAGAAAACAGAAATTTAATTCTGATTGATTACACTTTCTGGATCTCCAGAGGGCTTGGTAGGAGTTTCTGAGAGGTTTAAAAAAGTAACTATAATCAAAGACACCCTTCTACCTACTAGTGAGGATAAGAGAAGGAAATACATGACTTGAAAGTGTTTCTTCTTGTACTTTTTCAGTTCTACACTGTTCACCTTATTTCTCAGATTTATAGCAATTTGGTGAACAAAACTGGACCACAATAATGAGGCTTTTCCAGCACAGACTGTATTGGCTGTTGACTGTAAGGTCAGATTGTATGCAAATGTCAGACTATTTGCAAATCTATCTTCCACTGATAATAGAATCTCTTCATTGACATGTATTCACTTTATTATCCAATGTACCCAGTATTTCTCCCAGAAACTTTGGTATGAATTTTGTCTGTTTCACTTCAGTAAAAATCTAAAATTGAATGTCAGCATGTCTTCCTGACAACTGCATTCTTTTTTTGATGAAAATCAAAATTAATATTTTTTTAACATGTCATAAAAGTGGGGTGGACTTCTCTTTGCAAACCCCATAGCTAAATGCTGGAGGAGAAGGAGAATCTTGTTTAATACAAATTTTAATAATGCTCTAATTACTTCCTTTGTGTTTCAGTTTCTTTATTACGTATTTTAATAGCATTCATTTTCCACATAGCTAAAACAATGAAAATTTCTCAGTTCAAGGCCCCAGAACTGATATAAGAATTTGTTGTTGGACAGCAATGACATCCTGTGACATATTTGATTCTTTACAGATATACATTATCCTGAAATTAATTCAAAAGGCCATCAAGAGTTTACAATATGAGCTTAAGAGCTGAGGAAATAAAAGAAATACGAGGTAAAAATATTACATTTAATTGATTCACACAAGTATAGTCACAGCATACCACTTACTTACCCTGTTTATAGAACCTATAGGAGAGAAGACTTTTTAGGGTGAGATCTACAGATGACTCACACAGTGACACTGCAGAGTCTTAGGAGGAGTGAAGGAGTTGCTGTAGTATGTCACTTTTATCATAGAAGAAAGCATACAGATATTTGAAGGAAAATTGGCTTGATGGATGATGCAGGCTAGCATTTCCTGGCACATTCAACTTGATAATTCAGTGGTGAATAAAAGGTGGGAGATAGGATGGGTTTATAATTAAGCGCTGTAAAAGAGAAGACTAGTAGTTTATAATTGCATGTTTGAACATATCATTTGTTTCTTCTGAATACTAATGGAACTGTTAAATTTGATCTCTATAAACAACTGAGTTAGTGTAATTCCATTGCCAAAATGCTTTTAGGATGCAAACAAACAAGCATTGCAAGTATGTCGAAAGCAGAATTATTGTAAAGTATGTCTTGCATAGAAATTTCTTGTACTTCACTTTCAGGTCTTCAGCTGAACCTGTATGTCAGTGACTCTTCGAATGAAGCTCTTGCAATTTTGTAGTTATATCCTGGTTCTGCAGACTATTTTTCTCAAAAGTGATGTAAAATATAGTGGACTCTGGATCACCTCACATTTTGTCACATCTTTCCTAAGGCATCCTAAGTCTACGCTTTATAATATATTCCTTTTAGGATGCTTCAAAGTAAATATTGTCTCTGTTAATGTCATCTTCTCCATTGTAGTATAGTTCAATACAGAGTTTCAGATTTCTTTCTACTGGTATTCATATCTGAGTTTGGTATGTGACAAAGATTTCTTTTTTACTTTTCCCATGGTAAATCAAATGCAGATGCAGGCACTTGTTCTGTATTAAGGGCTGGTGTTAGATGTGGACAACTGATTATCCTAGAGTATCTCAAATAGTAGGCCAACTTAACTTTAGTCTGCACAGACAATGAAGTGTAGCAAGTGATTAAAGTCAGCCTAAGATAGACTCCTATACAGTCAGCTGAACTGTTGTTTAGACTCCATTGCCTGCATTGGTGAGCCTTTGACTGGTTAGAAGGGGAACTTGGAATCAGAAACTTACAGTACATAGTGTACTTAGCCTTGAAAGACATTCTGCCTGAGAAGGTATTTTGGCCTAGTAAAAGTAAATCTTTAAACCTTTTGCTTCATTCCAGTCCCTCAAGCACCTTTGCTTATGGCAGGTCTTTCTTGTTTGTTCCCTCACTGATATAAAACTTACCATCTAGAAGATCACTGTGTTTTTATCACTGAGGCGATTACATTGGTATAAGAAACTCTGACAGATTAATGTCTGATAAATATTCTGTGAAAGCCATAAAAACAAAAGCAGCATTTTCAACAACATGTTTAGCATTCATTGAGATGATTGATAATATGATTTTCAAACCCACTCCCCAAAAAATTAAATCTCCCACCTTCTGCCAAACAGAACTTAATCTTTACAGTGACTTTCAAAGCTGCAGGGTAGTCTTTGTAAATGAATTTCCTTGTTACATGATAAAAATTACACTGCAGTTCTAAAACCTAATTTAGAGTATATGGACTTTCAGCCTCATAAATCATTGGCCTATCCTCCAGGTGCAGTGTGCTCACCACTTCTCACAGGCTGTAATATATTACATAACAATATAAAATATAAGGTGCAGTAACAGATTCCCCTAAAAATCAAAATCAAGACAGGGTTTATATACACATATAAAAATCCATTTTATTGGGATAAAACTATGATATAAAACTAGAAATTGAATTAAAATGAGTTATGCTTTCAGGTCCTCTTTAGAGGTTGAGTTCAGTTAACATGAGAGAGACTTTTTAACCTTTATAAATGCCACAGTACATGATTACACACCTTTGAAATTGCTTTCTTTTAACTCTTGTTGATTAGAAAGACTCAATGTCCCTTGTCTACCTCATTATTCCCTTTCAAAACTTGATACAATAAAACAAAAAGTACTGATCACTTACTATGTTTTATAAATATTAATATTATTCTGCAGGATTTCCCTCCTTTTGGAGAATTCGTTTCCTCAGTGGCTTGCCATGGAGGCAACAAGACTTTGATGACCAGTTCTAGGGATGCTTATCTGGATAAAAAATGGGCATTATTCAAGCTGCACAGTAGTAAAATGGCTTTCAACTCATTATCTGTCTATCTAGTAAGACAACATATTTCTACTTAAAGATGTGTTTTGTTCCGAGCCTCTCACTGGTACAATGTAACTATTAGAAATAATAGGAAGTCCTGACTTACAGTATGAAAATCAGGTTCAATATCTGCTTTTGTTCACAGCCACATTAAAATTCCAGAGGGTAGCCTTTGGACTGTTCAGAAGGCTTGTTGATAAAGTTCCATGGAAGACAGTCCTTAAGGGCAAGGGAGGCCAGGAGGGCTGGGTGCTCTTCAAGAAGGAAATCCTGGTAGTGCAAGAGCGAGCCATCCCCATGCTCCTGAAAACGAGCCAGCAGGGGAAAAAAAAAAAAGCTTGGTTGATCAGAAATATCTGGATGGACATCAAAAAACAAGAGGAATGTCTCTGAACCCTGGAAGAAAGGACAGGCATCTTGTGTGGACTGTAGGGGGAATTGGGATTGTGCAGAGAAAAAATCAGGAAGGTTAAAGCCCAACTAGAGCTCAAGTTGGTCAAGTTTGTGAAAGATAACAAAAAATCTTTCTGTAAATACAGTAACAATAAAAGGAGGACCAGGGAGGATATTCAGTCCCTATTCGATGCAAATGCAACAACTGCGGCAAAGGATGAGGACAAGGTTGAGGTACTTAATGTCTTCTTTGCCTCAGTCATCAATAGTAAGGAAGGTCGGAGGGAGGAATCAGGAAACCACAGGCTTGTCAGTCTGACCTCAGTGCCAGGGAAGGTCATGGAACAGGTGAACTTGAGTGCTATCATGAAGCACATGCAAGAGAACTGGGTGACCATGTCCAGTCAATTCATGAAAGGCAGGTCTTGCCAAACTAACCTGATTGCCTTCTATGAAAAGACAATCCGCTTACTGGATGAGGGAAAGGCTGTGGATGTGGTCTTCTTGGACTTCAGTAAAGCCTTTGACACAGTTTCTCACAGCATTCTGCTATGGAAACTGTCAGCCTCTGACCTGGACAGGTGCACACTCTCCTGGGTGGAAAACTAGTTGGACGGCCAGGCCCAGAGAGTAGTAGTAAATGGTGTTAAATCCAGCTGGAGGCCAGTTACAAGTGATTCTGTGATTCTGTGAATCTGTGATCCCTTCCTACCAACAACTGATTCTTTATTCTCAACTTTATCCTTTCATGCTACAGAGTCAATCTTCCACTGTTTCTTTTTACTCTTTGTTATTCTTAGCTTAGTGTTTTTGCCCTTTTGATACATTTTTGTGAAACTTTTATTAATATATAAGTGTTTGTAAGTATTTCTGTCCAAAAGGTAACTCTGCACACAACTTGAAGTTCTAAGCTATGAACAGATTCTTCTGTGCGAGACCCTGCATCTCCTAGACGAAGATTATCTCTCCTGTAATTTGGAGCAATGTCTGAGTGCATCTGGAATAGGTTCAGGGTCTCAAATGAGAATATGCATCTTGAAATTGGATAAAAACTACTCAGTAGGCTTTGAGATGCATGCCAGATGGAGGAACCACAGTGGCTGGGGGGCAATACCTGTTTAATGTAGCAATAAAAAACTGATAGGGAAATCAGTACTTCTGCAAAATGAAGGCACCACCAAGCTAATGCAAATTAAGGCACACCAGCAAGGATCACCCTGGCGTAACAAGTTCCATGGAGATACGCACAGCTTTTTAAATCAATAAATACAGTTATCTCATCGCAAATCTAGAGGCAGGTTAAACTCTGTGTATCACTATGGTGTGTGCAAACACTGGGTTCTTTGCAGTCCAGTATAGTATAGATATACCCAATGCATGTTTAGACTGCTCCTGTTTATACTCTTTCCCTGGCAGTATTCTTTCACATAAGTAAACACTACTTCACTTTTTTCATTATTACTTTAACTAGCTTTTCAGAGATCTAAGAGTGAATTCTACTGCAAGATTCAAATCTAAGCACGCATTTTGGGAAATTATAGTCCATGAAATGTGTCTAAGAAATTGAAGAACTTTAAAACCACAGCTCTGATATAAAAAGTCTTCCATTTTAAATAAGCACTTGCAGGGAGACTGGAAAAAAAGTTGTCTTGTGCTATTTGCATTATAGTCTAAGTGCAAAATCACCATGCATTGAGTAAGTGCCTTGTGTCTTCAAGCAATTGAGTTACTTATTTTTTCACTTTAAACACTTGTATTGTACTAGCCTGTGAATAAATATTTTCTTATATACTGTGCTATCAATCAATCCCTCTGTCTCTGTCTCCTGTTACTTCCATGTGCTGACAGGATTGTAATGTAATGTGTTTATCCAAATTCCCTTTGCAGTCAGCAGAGGGGGGAGAAAAGCACTTTAGAAGGGCATTTCATCCCATTCCAAGTATTGGAATTCAGAGACAAAAGATTGAGTTCCTTTGATCAGAAGTTGGCATCTATTTTGTACTTTACTCGGAGATCTCTCTTTTCTTTGTAGCCAAAGTTTCTAGAAGTTGGTTGCTCTTCATCCTCCCTCTTCCAGAGAGAAAATGTTTTCCCATCCCTTTCATACCATTCCTTGAGACAGAAAGCATATCTTCCTGAAATACTTGTGTGATTAATGTGTTCCTTCTGAACCATATAGCCCAGGAGGAAAAAGAGAAAAACCAAAACAGTTCTCTTTCGTCTTTCTTATATGCTATTAATTAATGAATGTCACATGGTTCTCCAGTATGTTTTGTATCACTACTGTCCTTTTTTATTCCCCTGTAATGTTTGTACACTGTGTAAACAAAGAAATAAAATCCAGCATATCCAGTAATGGATCACCTAATGTAAGGGGGGAGGATGTTTGGAGGCAGGGAGAGAAGATGAGTTCGATTGCAGCAGCCCTGTTTTATATTACAACCCCATCTGCCTATGCTGGAACTTTGGATGACATCTGACAGTGCAAGCTAAAACAATGATCATTTGGAAAACACTTCAACAGGCCAGCTAAATAATCAGACTTAAACCAGATGGTGCTGTGAAAAACAAATATCTTGTTCTCTAAGAGTTTATGAATAACTACTTGTAATGATGACAAAAATAATTGCATACAAAGCTTTTGTAATATTAGAAGCAAAGTCTCCCACTACCAAGTGAGGGACTAGGTTGCCTTATCTTTTCTGAAAATTAAACATTGTTTGTTCAGACTGTCTTTATTAAATCACTTTTTCATGAGGTAATATTTTCAGTATAAGACAACAATGTCAATATTAGGCAAGAAATTTTAAATTAGTCACCCATGTAGAAGTGGACTCTGCAAGTACATATGTGTACAACTGAGAAAGTGTTTTTTACTTTGTGTATATACAAACTGCTAAGATGTTTACGTTCCAAGATATAATATTGCAGATTCTTTGTATAGAGGGTTTAATTGACCTCACAATGCAAATTAGCAACACCGCCAAGTTTCTTCAATTGTATAGCAACTATAGAACCACCTGTGCTACATAGTTGGGATTTACTGGGCTATCATTTTTCTCTTCTATTTTTTGTACTTATTAAATTTTGGATTTCGCTGTTCTCCTTTCCTTCATTGTCTGGCAATTTCTCATAAATATAGTAAAGTTAATATCAGATACATTTAGCCTGTTTATAGGATAACTACATCTAGAGTTAGTGTCTTCTCTGCAACCTAGAAACAAAGGGAGGGAAATTTTTCCCAAATTCTTCCTGACAGATCAGTCGACTAAATACATAAATACATATGATAATTTACTGTCAAGTAACAGAAAACATTGCAGATTTGAGTTACAATATATAGTTTGATGATTTTGGAGTATTATTACTTTTAGCCTTAGCAATTTGGCAGTGCTAAAATATGATGATCATTTCCTGTCTTCTTACCAGGAGTTCAAGGCAAGTATGAAATTTAAGTCCTAATTTTATTATTCCCTATATTGACATAAATCAGGAAGAATGCTCTTTCATTCAGTGGACATACGTCAATGTAAAGTAAGATATTGGTCCTGATACCAGCTGTCAGTTAAAAACCACTACCAATAATATGATCTTACTATTATTATTGCACTTCACATTAATATTTTGATATTTCTCAAATAATGACAGTGTCGACATATTGTACAAACCACATACTGGTAGCATATCATTTTGGAAAACATACTGTCTGATATCAGTAAGGCTTAGGTTATCATTCTCACCAGTCTGCAGTTCAAGTTCTGGGGGACAGCTGAAGCACAGTATGTTACTTGGAGAGACAACTCTAACAAGGTCAAGAATGTAATTTATGATCAGATACCACATGAGAACATAAAGAGTGAGGAGGGAAAAAAAACAGGCAAATATGGCAATAATGTGACCTTCTCTTTGTACAGTTTAGTAGTGAGAATGACTTGGTCATTCTGAATAATTGAAGCTTTCTGATGCAAATAAATCATTATCAGCAGTCTCCATCTGCTTTCTACTCACATTGCTAATTACTAGAAAGGAAAATGTGTGTGCCAAGGTAGGCTTTTTTTAACAATGGTAAAGGAAGGTTTTTTCTGTCTTCTGCTTTGCCCTGTTGTTGAGATTTACTAATCCAGTGATATTCTCTTCCTTCCTAGAAGATGCCAAGAGCAAAGCCTTTTCTGTTTTACTTTTGTATTTTTAATTTTCTTTCTTCAATCTTCTCTCCTTCAGCAGGCTGGAAGATCTTTAATGTTATTCTGGCCTTTGCAAGCAGTGCTGTGAACAGATTGGTGTTGTCAGGGTATTACATCCAATCTGTGTTGAGCTTTGAATAGGAATTGTTTATGATTAGGCGATTTACACTTGAAGTGGGCAGAAGATGTCAAGGCTTATAATTAGAAGGAGGGAAATTTATCTCCCAGCAGCATGTTCCTTCCTCTGAGCAGAGCCCGAGAATCAGAAAAGGACAGATGTAAACACACTTCCCATCCAAACTGGCTGATTATGCACCTGGATTTGATTGAATCTGCATTGCTGCTGCCAGGAACAACAGTTGGACTTCAGCCTGGTTAGGAAAGGCAAGTTCTGTCACCATTGTCCTCTTTTCTTAGAGTATTTATCTACCGTGTTTTCTAAAGCATTTTGTTGAGGCTCCTCTGCCTTTTCTGACCCAGCTGGCCAAACGTGCATAAACAAGCTGCAGTACCCTACCTGCTCTTGGGTTTGAGCAGCTATACCACACTTGGAGAGATGGAAACTAATCAAAAAGACCCAAAATAACCTTGATAAATAACATCTGTCTGAAGCTGAACCAAGAGACATTGCCAATACCCCAACTCACTTAAATCTATGTAGCTATATCCCTATAACTTTGCCTATGTGTCAAGGATGTGGCTCAGCCAATGTGACTCTGCCAGTCCCCAGTAAGGGGCAATGGCTATAAGCCATTTTACAGGTATTACTCCCATGTTTAGCAGCTTAGAGAATGTGGCAGGTGTCACAAAAATGGACTGACAGCTCCTACTTGCAGGCTCTATTAAGTGCTACATCATCTTCTTTCTGACTGCCTTATTGGCATCTTTGGTTATCAGTGGCTGTCTTTGGAGTAAAGTGTCTTGATTTCTGAAGCCAACTTCTTTGTACACCAATATCATCCATCCTCCATGGTCTACTCTACTATTCACAAGAATCTCCTAGAGAGGAAACATAAAAAAGAACTTTTGATTTGTAGTATGTTTAATATTTTGATGGAACTCTATTTCTTCTTGGAACAGTCCAAATAACTACAGCTTATTTTTATTGTCTATTTTAAATATTTGTATAACAATTTGTAAAGTTCAGAAGCCAGGTCCGGGCCCTTTTTAGCCATTTTTTTCAGTGTTCCTCCTCCCCTAATTTCTCATAGAACACATATGTTCTAATTAGTTTCTATAGCTCATAAAGGATTTTCTTCAGGATGCTTTATAGCCATAAAAGGATTATATTCCATTGTGAACTCTTGGCGAGCACAGCACAACTATTTACAGTGTCTTTAGCCTCCCTGTGCTCTTCATTAGGAAAGAGCTTCCTGGAGTTAGTTGACCTCTGCATGTGACCAGTAGTCTTAGTCCAGGAGTGCTGTTAGTAATCATTGAGTCCAAAGAAACAAAAGAAATGGTTTTACAGAGACTACAAGCTTCAACAAGATGGGAAAGGACAGGTTATTTATTAAACATCTACCTTTAGGAAAGGTTGCCTGTATTCTTCCTCTATAATGGGTAAACAAGAACTGAACAAAATAGTCTATACCTCAGGAACACAGGTATGGAAAAAATAAAAAGTATTAGTAGAATTTCTTCAGAAAAGATTGCATGGAAAACTTGGATTTATTTTCCAAATTCCTTCAGTGATTAAAACCAAACCAAAACAAAACAAAAAAACCCAAAAAAACCTCCCAAAAAAACTCCCTAAACCATAAAAAGTAATATCCACAGATTTTAAAGTATAAGATTGTGCTGTGGAAAAAAATGCATAATAGTATATAATACTAGGAATCCTTGTAATGATAAAGTAGCTCGAAGTTTGGAAAAAAACCCAATCTTTCATAAAATCTTCTAAAACCTGATATGTTTTGTAAAGTGCAGCATCTGAGCATTCAAACAGGCTTTAAAGACCTGTCTTGTTCAATAATAAAAGCACAATCCAAGATAAAGAACATACCAGTTCTGCTGTCAGTAATTTATATGCTATATTCCTTTTCCCACTCAATTAAATGGTCAGAAACTGCCAGCAAGGGCATCATTTTCAGAAGCCTTAAACTTAGGCTTTTACTACCAGCAAAAGTGGCTTAAGCATCCTTACTTTCATATCTTTCTGTTAGGGGATTAAGAAACATGGCAGTAATTCTCAAAGGACATAGCCAGAATTTTTCAAGGAAAGGGATTTCAGAAGTAGTACATGCCTAGCTTTGACTAAATGAATACCCGCCACTTTAGATCATTGTATTTGAAAATGTGGTTTCTAGTAACTTCCCAACAGAATGTTTTTCTTCTTCTTGGCACATTGCATATTATGCTGAGGATAAGATGACTTTATCTTTTTTTTTCCAATTTCATTGTTTGACTGATGCCAAATACCTGAGCTCTAAGGAACTTTGGAAGAGTGACTAACAAGCTGAGAATATAGTAGAGCTGCAGGTCAAATCTGAAATAAAGCAAAGC
>WAAB01007236.1:0-28735 GCA_013389865.1 Piaya cayana | reverse complement strand
CTGTGAGCCAGGCGTGGAAGTCACGTTTCTTCACAGCGCCCACGCCGCAAAATTTAACTCAGAATTTCCCTCAACCTCTGTAAACCGCAGCCGCGGGCGGCGGAGAGAAGTATTTCTGCCACTAAGGGCAGTGCTGGCTGTAGGCAGCCTTCGGAATTAAGCCTTGTGCTTATTTACTGCCGTGACCTGCAGCCCTGCAAAGAAAGGTCTGAACTGTGTAGGAGTCTCTTGCTTTATAGTGATTAATTCCCCTCTAGTAGGACGATGCTGCAGCACTATCGCAAACCCAGTCAAATTCTGCAGCGCAGAAAGGTTTAGCTTTTAGTTCCTCTAGTCTTTCAACAACAAACAGCTTAGCAATATAACAAAATACCGCTTCAGCAGCCCATCTGAATTCATGAGACATCATCAAACTAGTAGAAAAATCAAAGAAACATCTATAACAGCATTTTTATAACAAATAATTACCTTCTGACGCATTATTGCATAGCCACCAAGAGCTCTTCCTCTCCTTTGGGGTTAGTAGCAACGAATAACATCACTTCTTAAAAGCAGAAGTGCATTTAAATCATCAGTATGGTTAAAACGAGCAATATAAAATAAGAGTGTTGTAAAAATGGAATATATTAAGGGTTATGGAGCATGAAATTTCTCTCCTCTTTGACAATGTGGCACCTCCCGTGAGCGGCAAAATCATTTTTAAGATTCCTGACACTGAAATTTAGAGTGTGGGCATAAGTCTTCTCTCGCTCACACCTCCGACAATCACCGATATTTCACGGGAGTCAGTGAGTTACACTGCAATAATGACAGGAGCTCTCAAGCCATAAAGCATGTTCTCCATTAGTTTAAAGCTCCGAGGTATTCCCTAAGGAGACTACAAATAACTTGAGGCGGTGGTGTCTTGGGACTAAATACATCCATTTATAAGACGGCGCAAATGCAAATGTGGAGTACGGCGCTTTCTCACAGACAGCTCGCGCGCTCTCTGCGTACTTATGAGTAAGAACAGCTTATTTTAGCATTTATTACTGAATTAAGTTCAGTGTTAATTTGACTGCCTTGAAAATGCAGGTTCTTGCTTACACACATCGCAGTCACACGCGTTTAAATGTAGCTCATCTCTGCCTTGCAGGACAAAGAGAACAGCAGGACGGGCTTTATACCCCTTTGCTTTGTGACCTCTCTGGCAACAGCTACGTCAGTTAAAAACCACTCTTAGTCCTGGGTGGCAAGAGCTCAGATTCAATCCTACCTGTGACACGAATCCCAGCAAACGTCTCCACCTTCTGTGACTCCAACAGTCAAGGCAACTCGCATCCTACTATCCTGATGAATTTTATTACTGTCCTGTACGATGCGATGGAGCTTTGACTGAGACCCCAGATCCTGCCTCAGCCCTCCTGCTTCAACCCTACAGACAACTCCTCACTGTGGAGTAGGAGACAAAGCATTAGCTAATTAGGCTCGCCTCCAAAAACTCATAAAGTAGCAATTCTTCACTGTTGCTAAACAGGGTTGGATTTCAGCCTAGATTTTTCTGCTGGAAGGAGAAAGCTCCGCCACATCCACAATTTCATCAGCTACTTATTGCTCCTCTCTTTCCTCCTTATTTATTACTTCTCTCCCCACACAGACATAAAAGAAAAAGTAAAGCAGTCTTGCCTGTAGATGGTTGAAGTGTTTCTCATATAAAATCCTGATGAGTTTATTCTTTCCAGGAAAGCTTGAGCCAGCTCCGGTGTGATATCGTACACTGCATCCAACTGCTTGGTCGCATTGTCATAGCTAACGAACACTCTTATCTGACCAATACAAACAAAATCATGCATCAGGGTTATCGTATTATTATTATACCTAATAAAATATATGTCTGACACTCTAAATTAATGACTCCATGTTATAGAGAAAGGGAGAAGATAGATTTGGAGAATAAAGTATTTTTTAAGGCAAAGCTGAGTGAGTGACTATCAAACTGTCATGGAATCTGAGAGTCTTTTGTCACTGGTCCCATCAGTATATGTCACAGGAGTGGGATATAGATAAGTAATTATCTATTAATGAGAGGCACTTTCAAATGCTAAGAAGAATATTTAGTTGACAATGGATCTGGATTCACTTTACACTTAAGAAATTTAAATATATAAACTTCCTTTTCATGTTTAAGTTGCATTTATGTTCATATTGTTTGTAGCTGACATCACTTGACCATGATAAATCCAACCCAATTTTGTTACTTACTTCATTAAGGCTAATTTTCAGAATTTCTTCTAACGGCAGATGGACCATGTACCTTCCCAAAATCCACAAGACTTCTGCGCTGACCCAAGAAGCCGATTCATTGAACTCTGTTTTGTACAAATAAATACTCACTACGTCGCAATGAAAGTCATTATTTTTCAAATGCATCGCGCCCAGTATCCCATCATTGGTAAATAATATTTTAAAAGTCTGCAAATCATAAAAATCCTTAGCAGAGCAAGCCCGGTCCCCTATATTGGCTAGATTTTAGCACCACATTTTTATGAGCTCGTATATTTTTTTAAAATGAAAATGAAATAGCATTTCAAACGTCTCAAATTCGGTTTAGGTTGCCAAACCAGAAAATGGATAAAGCGCGGGACAGGAAAAATTAAACCACTAGTATTAAATACGGAGCAGCATTTTTTTTTAATTTAGTTTTCCTAATCAAATATATTATTTAAGAACACCGGGGAAGCATGATGCTTTGTGACGCTTTATACATCTTATAAATTGTTATTGATGATGCCATTTAATTCAGCAACGTGCAATAGCAATAACAGAGAAAAGGGAAAATCATTCATATCGTTCATATCCCTACACGGAAATAAGGCTGGCAAAACCCACAAAGTACCACATAAAGGTTAAAAAATGTCATTCATTTAGTAACGTTCTCCCAAGGACCGAATATGAAATAAAGATCTAAATATCCCTGAGAAAAAAAAAAGCATTTATGGACGCGGTGAATCCTCTGAGCCACAAAGACAATGTTTTCTCTACGGTGTCATAATCTGGACGGCTCTCAGCATGTGATATAACTCCAAACGCTGCTAATACTCACAACTCTGCTAAAATAAAATCATCAGAGCGCTTTGAAGAGTTTTTAGTATCTGAAAAATCTCAGTTTATAGATATCAGAAGCTGCAGAACTCTATGAAGTAAGCGATTTTTTTTTTGAAAACACAGATCTAAGCTCCTCAGCTGAGACAAGATGATGTTCCCTGTAGACCTGTCAAGGTCTCTTTTTTTTTATTTTACAAAGTGCTATTACCTCCCATTACCAGGAATGTTAAGAGAGTTGAAAGAGAGGACAGGAAAGTTAAACAAAACCTAGCACAATCCTAAGGCTGTTGGCTGTGGCCTTGAGCAGAACAGACTCGCAGTTACCAGCCGTGACCCCCCCCAAAACTGTTTTATTATTCTTAAATAATGTAAGAAATTCAAATGTTACAGCCTCCTGTTTTGGCAAGGGCTACCAGGATGCTTCACCTCCAAACACCTCAGCAGTTTTAACATATGAAAAGTGAAAACTGGCTGAGTGACAACAAAATATCCTTGCAAGGTTGGACTCTCAGCTGCGGAAGCCACACGTGCCACCTGCTCAGCCCAGGACCCACCTGCAGGAGCAGCCAACAGATGCATTTTTGCATGACAGGGACACAGCAATGAGCCCCCTGTCACCAAAACCTGCAAAATTCCTTGGAAGGTGACCCCATGAGACACCATGGATATGGCGCTTTTTCCAAGTTTCAATCCTGCTGAGCTTCAGTGAGGAAGATGCTGCTTCTCCAGAGGGGCTGATCCCTCTGCCAGGGGGTTCCAGTGCTACCCACATACAAAGTGGTTAAATCAGACAGTTGCAGGACTCTCTTGTTGTCCCACAATCTGTGCTGTGACCCGTGGCACAGAGATAAACTCGAGTGAGCTTTAGACTTGCCAGCTTGGATGTTGGTAGCCGGCCAAGCGTGCCTGCTCGGTTGTGAGGCTCACGCTACGGGAGCTGGCTGGTTACCAGTCCACACCCCACGCCTGCAGGAGTGACCTTGTGAGTGGGGTGATCCTGTACAAACGGAGGATTCACTCACATTTCACACACAACCCAGGATACCTGGTGCTGTGGGGTTTCCCCAGGACTGCTGCGTGTCACCCTTAAGCTCTTCATCTTTGCTTCCCCAGTAATACACTGGCAGTAACACCACCTCACAGCAGCAGCATCACCTTCCTCTCTGCGATTTAATGGGTTATGCTGATATTTCGAAACAGCAGAAGTCCCAGGAGCCAGATTTAGCTCTGCTGAAGTGAAGTGCACATTTTGCCTTTGATTTCCAGAGAAAGATGAAGAACACACACATCTAAAAAATCTAAAATGGTCCTGGAACAGCATTGCTGGGATGGTCAGCGAAACCCAAACACCGGCTCTGATGCACCAGCGCTGCTGCTGCTTTACAGCCCTCTCGTGGAGCACGTCCCGCACTGTCCCAGCTGTGGCACAGCTGTTTACGACACATTAACAAGATGTGACAAAAGGCATAAAATCAAAATTAATGAATTTTTTTTATCTCGCCCCTTTTCCAAACGAGTCAGTGTCACGTCCAGTAGGACTTTCACCACATCCTGCATTTATTTTGTAGTTTTAAATAGTTCACTGGCTGATGTGTTCTGAGATGGATGTATTTTCCTAGTCTGAATAAGAGTTCAGAAGTGAATAATGTGTGTGCAGAGTACCTGACAACTATTCAAGTCTTGAAAACAGGTTTGAGTGCAGAACCTTTGCGTATAGCCCTGCACTGAACAGATGAACAGCGAGCATCTCAAGAGAACTATTTGCCACAAATAACAAATATATGATGTTTACTGTATTCTGGAGCAAAAGTATTCAAGAGAGCTACTCTTAAACTGACCCGTTAAATATGGTAAATGATTCGATATGATGGATAAGCCTTTTGCTGGTTTTTCTCTTACGATAAGCAATAAGGAAACACACGGTAGGTAACATACCACTCATGTTATAGGACTTTTGTAGAATCTGCTTCATCCAGCCATACAGAGCTCTCTGCGTATTTGCTGGGGTTCTGTCATAGAGGTCCTTGAATACTGCTGATCTGAGTGATACAAGCCCACGTTAGTTCCCTAATGACTTTTTACTTATTTTGGTTTTAATAACACACCTGGAGAAATGTTTTCAGAAAGAGCAAGACACAGGTAGAAAGCTAATCTGAAACAGACTGAGAGCACATAGTAAATTCTTTTTAGAAGTACAGATAGTCAGCAAATACTAAATAGTATTGACTGTGTCTGGAAAATAAATGGCTTACAAGTTTCTGAAGGCGTCCTCCAGCAGAACGTTCGGGAGGCTCCCGACGACATCGGGTTGGAGATAGGTCACCGCCGACACGCGCAAAACCCGGCTTAGGATATCCACACAGTCCAAGGCGTTCAGAGCCAGAAAGCATTTATCCAGCGTTACGAGGAACAAGGTCCTGTTCACTCCTGGGCTTTGAAAAATTCTCTCTCTAGTCTTGTCCCAATCAAGAATAATATTTCCTATTTTCTGCAAGCAACAAAGGGTTAAAAAAAAGTCTCTTTGATTAATTCAATATATTGTTCTTTCGGGGGCCTGGCAGAAAGTGCTCTGTGAAAAGATGCGGTGCTGTTCTCATGACAAATAGCTGTAAAATACTGTCTGGTGGCATTAGTTCAGGTATTTCCTTATTGGCACTGGCCAGAGAGCAGCCTGAATCTTTTGGCAAAGTCAATATGAAAACCAGAAAAATAAACCAAATGGCTGAAGTTGTAACGTGAAAGAATTAGTTACTGAAAAATGAAAGGATATTAGAGTTGAATTGATATTATTTCATACACAATTTAGTATGCAGACGTCTCTAGAAGGGACCTTTTCCCACACAGTATTTCTTGCAGCCGTTACTACAAACATTCCCTCCAGAATACGGGGCAACATCAAAGAACCAAGCCCAGGGAATGAAGGATTATTAGGTTGCTCTGCCTCGCGAGTCGACGTGTCTAGGACAGCCTGCTCTGAGCTGCTGTTTTCCAGGCTGATACGCTGTTTGAGAAGGTGAAATGTGCAGTTTACTGAAAGGGCTGATGCCGCACTGCCCTGGCTCCCAGTGCACGCTGCACACCTACACCGTGTGCTTTGGCAGCAGGAACCGCGCCACCGTTGTTTGAAGAGTGGATTACGCAGTGTTTGCTCTTGGCAGTCACCTCATGTGTCTGGGGAAACGCTTTCCTGTTCTCTCAGACTGATCTCCAGCCCTTCAGCGATACCCACGCTGGAGCCCTTCATAGAATCATAGAATAATCAGGTTGGAAGAGACCCACCGGATCATCGAGTCCAACCATTCCCATCAAACACTAACCCATGTCCCTCAGCACCTCGTCCACCCGTGCCTTAAACCCCTCCAGGGAAGGCGAATCAACCCCCTCCCTGGGCAGCCTGTTCCAGTGCCCAATAACCCTTTCTGTGAAAAATTTTTCCTTATGTCGAGCCTGAACCTCCCCTGGTGGAGCTTGAGGCCATTCCCTCTTGTCCTGTCCCCTGTCACTTGGGAGAAGAGCCCAGCTCCCTCCTCTCCACAACCTCCTTTCAGGTAGTTATAGAGAGCAATGAGGTCTCCTCTCAACCTCCTCTTCTCCAGGCTAAACACCCCCAGCAGGGAAGATGCCCAGAGCTCCCTCACCTCAGGCCACGATCCCACTCCTGCAGCAGAGATCCCTCTGCAGGGAGCTCCTCCCTGGGTGGCACTTGAAGCAAGATTTCTAAGATGAGTCACATCAGGAACACATCGCAGAGGCAAGCAAACGGTGCTACCCAAATTGCCTAACAAGTTGCTCGCACGCTTCCATAACAAGATAACTAATTCCACCTTCTTGAGTCATCTTGGCTCTCTTTCTAGCCTCCGAGGAGAAGCAGGTACTCCCCAAGAACAACTGATCCTATCTGCCTTAGATACTTGTATAGGAATGCAAATCATTTTCTGGAGAAGCAATTCTCTCCACTGGTCATGGAGAAAAACCAGAAAACTGCCTTCGACTCGACACCAAACTTTTAAACATTAAGAATTACATGAAGTTAAGTCCAGCCTAAGGAGAGAAGCTCCTGGAATCTAACGTAAGCCAGCTAAGTAACTGCACTGTGAAGGTCCCGGTCTGGCCCTTTCTCATTTATCTAAACCATTAACAGCTTTTCTGTTTCATAAGAGTAAAGCGACTTACAAGATGGTCCATTCTGCTGTTGAAGAGATACTTCATGGCAGTTTGGAACTGCTGCTGATCAAGCTGTTGAAGTTCAGAGAGCAGTTGCCTAGGCTGGTATAAAAGGTTCTTCAGGTAACTTTCTATGGACACCTGAAGTATAGAAAAATATGCAAAAATACACATAAAACTCGTACTATTGTACCAGGGGCAGCTTTTATTTCCTGAAAATCACCACTTAAGAATCACAGAATCACCAGGTTGGAAGAGACCCACCGGATCATCGAGTCCAACCATTCCTACCAATCTCTAAACCAAGAGGAGACAGTAATTTTTAAATCCCGTTCTTGGCTTCATGAGCAAGTCCCCTCCAGCGAACCATTTAACAAAAATGCCTCAGTTTCTCACATCATAAACCAAAAATAATAATGCTTTTCTGCTTCTTACAGCAGAGCCATAAAAATTAAACTTTTAAGGAGCTCAAAAAAAAAATCAGGCACCTAGTGCATTTATTATTACTTAAAAGAAGGAAGGAAATGTGCAATTAGATGGGAGGAAAAGTCTGCAGCAGGTTGTAAGGCGAAAATATTCTCTCTCATGTCAACCTGCATTACCAGTTAACAATCTTTGTGCCTGTTTTGAAAATCTAAGGGGAATTATAACACTGGAACAGGAAGCACTGTGAGGCTCATTAGAACCAGACTGGAGTAAAACTCCTAATTCCTGACTGAATTGTTTTGAAAATCGGTTTGGAACTTGAGTTGAAACTGTTCCTTGTCGTCTTTGCTTAGCTTGCATTGCCACCAACAAACATTAACATAGTTCAGTCCTTGTTGTCCAGGGAGCTGGGGTCAGCTTACAGCCTTAAAGCATTAATAAATCTAATTAAGTGGTGAGGGGCAGTGTTAGAATTGTGCAAGTTTGGATGAGCTGTGACAGTGAAATGGAGCTTAGATAAAGGCTCAAGCACTTTGTGTGTGTGTGTTATAGGGTTTGATTTGCAGGGTACAGCTCCACCTAAACCAGCTCATTACTAATCACAGATAAAAGAATAATGACTTCTTCCTCTACTGCTTCCACAGTGATATCTTGCAAAAACAGAGTTCAGAGGAGCTTTAAAAGGCGGCTGCATTTTGTAGGATGCTCTGGAGCCTCTTGTTCCATCAGAAGCAGAACAAACTACACACAAGGTCAAAATCTGGGAGAAACCTGCAAATTTTGGGGAGAAACAGCATGTGTAGACGCTCAATTCAGAAAGAACTGCTGAGCCCGAAAACTCCTCATTTCTACTTTCCACCAGAGGGAAAGGAAAAAGATCTTTATTATTATTTCTGCCTTGCATGCTCCTGCAACCTTAGGGGGAAAAGACAACCCAAAAGCCTATTCCTGTTCCCTACTGATCTGCTACCCTGTAAATCTGTTACTTATCTCAATTATTGAAAACAAGGTTTAGGCTACAGATAGGTTTCTTCTTTAATTCCTTTTAAAATAATTTTTTTCCACGCATTTTAAACAGCACAAACCTGTAGGCTGCTAAGAGTAACCATGACTTCCCGGGCCTGAAAATACGCCACGATTTTTGTTAACGTGTCTGCTGTCCAGACGTTAGAACTGTAACAGAAAACAGCACCAAACACGCCAGTAAAATAAACATAAGAAGCAAAAATAGCAGATTACAAGGCAAAAGAAGAATAAGAAAAGCAAACGCTGCTACTAACACCATAATGACATGAGTATTCAGCTCTCTGGCCTAACCAGATTAATAGGTGACCCGTTTAATGCAATGAAAACACATGGTTCAATGAGGAATGGAATTAATTAGGTTTTTTTTTATATCTGACTCCGCGACCACCCACGATCATCTCAGTTTTCCAACGTGTTGCTATTAGTACCATCTCCAGGCATGGCACAAGCTCTGCTGTGGCTCGTCTATGAGCTCTAGGTGTGCTTCCTGGCATCCCATAATGCCTGTTCTGATCTGCTTTTTTATAAGGAAAGCGCAGTGACTAATGTCCTGCTGCCTCTCCCTCAGCAGGGTCATTAATTTCAGCGTGTCGTCTTCACACGGCCATCGATTTGCTCAAAATATGCAGGAGTGGAATTGCCTTTGAGGTTTATACCGCTCTTCCAAATTTAGACAAAATTAGCAAATAATTGAAAAGTCACCAGGAGCTGGAGAAAAGGGGGACGGAGAAGGAGAAAAAAAGGAGATGGACAGAAAGCTGGAACTGCACCTAATTTTCTTAGGAAGTCATTCTGAAACAAATTAACAAAGTTAATTATCGAAACTTTTGAAAACTGCAGCGGGTATTTATTCTCAGCCTCCTTCCATGTGTGTTTTTTTTCTTTTTTGTGAAAAACTGCTTTTTCCCCTCTTTAGAGGAAATACTCCTCACAGGGGATCTAAACCCAAGTAATCNCTGCACCTAATTTTCTTAGGAAGTCATTCTGAAACAAATTAACAAAGTTAATTATCGAAACTTTTGAAAACTGCAGCGGGTATTTATTCTCAGCCTCCTTCCACGTGTGTTTTTTGCTTTATTGTGAAAAACTGCTTTTTTCCCTATTTAGAGGAAATATTCCTCACAGGGGATCTAAATCCAAGTAATTGTATGTTCCAATTTCATTCTCTCCGTAATGTTCCCATCTCTGTGGAAATGAAACAGATCATATCTGAAGTGCAAGATAAAACCGAAAAAAAAATCAAGATGCTGAGAGTCGTACGTTACCTTTGAAAATGAAGCATATCAAGGAGGGCTGCACATGAAAAATGGAACATAAAAAGTTACGGTGAAACATTAAGTTTTAATTTTTTTTTTTTTTTTAGAAGCACGAGTGGGAATAATTTCGTACGTTACCCTTCAGGTATTTCCCAGTTATAACTTCCTCCTAAGGGGAAAAAAAAAAGGTAAATATATGTAATAAATCATTATTTTTAGATTATAATATAAAATATTAGTAGAGAGATGAAATAAAAATACTAACCACAGCTTTGTGTAACAACGGAGGCAAATCTGTAAAAGATTAACCTGTTACTAAAAGTTGATTTAATGTTTTATCGTTCAACTGCGTATACAAAAATACAGGTATTGTACGCAGTGTCGGAAACTATATATACGCATATAATTTATTTATATAATTCATTTTGATAATTGACTATTCTAAATGCATTTACAGAATAACAGTGAAAATAAAAGGTTAAAAAATAAGCAATTTTGGGGTAAATTCTTAGCCGTGTGTCAACACAGAGAATATGTTCATAGTTATTAACCTATATTAAAATTATTTTACTACACAGCTTTTTCCATCCTCAAACCCCACATCCCTCACACAGGAGGGATTCTCATCTTACCTTCTAAGTTCTGACTGTGCGTAATCTCAGCGTGATTCATTGATATTAGTAAGAAACATATCTTCAAAAGCCTGGACATTTCTTCTGGTGTTTATTAGAATCGGAAGATAGTCAGATTGAAAAGAAAAAAAAAAAAAAAAGAATAGAGTCAAAAAGCAATAATCACCCAAAAGTTTCATAGCTATAAATCAGAGACAGCCTCAGCTGCGGAGTACAGAGATCAGAATGATCCAAAAGTGTTTACACTCAAGTTTTTAATTTAGATATTTTTCAAGGATAGAAATATATTCCATGCAAATAAAAGTCTGCCAAGTCTGCACGCGCGGCCAGATTTATTTCCCTCTTACCCAGTAGCTTTTTTAATTTTCTTCCTAGTAGCACCATTTATTTGCGAAGCCGCATGCCACCTAAATATGACTGAGATGCAATTCAGTTAAACTCAGATAAAAAAAGAAACAGATAAAAGAGTAAGGAAATAGTAAAGAATCATAGAATAACCAGGTTGGATCCCACCAGATCATCGAGTCCAACCATTCCCATCAATCACTAACCCATGTCCCTCAGCACCTCGTCTACCCGTCCCTTAAACCCCTCCAGGGAAGGTGACTCAACCCCCTCCCTGGGCAGCCTCTGCCAGGGCCCAGTGACCCTTTCTGTGAAAAAAGAAGATCCAAATAAATCTTTAAGATTTCTCTAGCTTGTTACGTGGCCTGCACAATTACTGCAGACCCAGCCTGGGACCCTCAACATGCAGATCTCTGAGCTCAAATGGCACAGGGGCTTGTGTCAGAGTAGGGGGGTGAAGAGGGGCTCCCCCTTTTTGCACCTCCCTGCAAAAAGGAGGCAAATGTGCCCTTTTGAAACAGAGGGAAAGTTTTGCATTTGGGAAACGGAGCTCAAGACCAGCCGCTTCATGTAGATGGATCAAAGCTGCAGCCTTTGTACCCAAGGGAACAGCTCTATCAATTCTTCACCATCGGCTAGGATGGAGCTTGTATGGAAAAGATGTTTAACTAGTTTTTGCTATCCCTGCTGCCCTGTGCTACAAGGCATAAAAATCACTGAAAAGATAAATGAGCTGGAAGGGTGATAACACAACATCCAGTGCTTTTTGCCAGGGTGTTACCGATTCTTATCGGAAAAACCTGATGGTCTCACAGTTGTCCTGCACAAAATGATTTTGTTGCTTTTGGTGTAGTTCCTGAAGGACAAGAAGACGCATTGCAATGACGCAACGGGATGGGAAGCACGCAGAGAGCGAGCAGGTCTCGCTCACCCAGGTGTTCCTGCAGCCACGTCCCCTCAGCAGCACCGAGGACCACGAGCTACTTTAATCCACGTTGCACCAAGCTCACTGCAGAGAGGATTTTCTGCCTCTGCACCCTCAGCCTGGCCCTCTGCCCAGCCATGAGGGTCACCATCCCCACAGGTAAAAGAATTAATTAATCTGCTCCACAGATTGCAGTTTCTTTTACACTGGGATGAGTCCCTGATTTTAACAAATGACACGGAGAGCCCCACTGGCCAACTTTGCTCTGACCTTGAGATGACTTTATTAGGTTTTCTCTCCTTTTTCTTCACTGCGAGGGGTCATCTGCAGCCCAAGCTTAATTTCAGCATTTCTTTTTGCTCTTGAATTTGGATCTATTGTCTTGTCTTTTGTTAAAGAAAAAAAAAAAGTTCTCTGCCACAGCTTGAATTACAGATCTGAACATTTGATAAGTACGAGTGCCTTTTTCAGATTGTTTAATCTCATGTATCAGCAAGGTACAAAGATGTACCTTGTTTGAGAAAACATCTTCGAACAGCCTCTAGCAAAACTTCAGTCTATTGCAAATACTTAACTCCCGTCTCGTAACAGGAGCGAGTCGAACTGACAAACGATGAAAAAATTAAACATTAGATTTTAAGAAGCTATTTCCCCTGTCCTGTCCTGCACACACATAAAACCCTTTTCAGCTGTTCTTTAGCGAGCGCCATAGCACACGTCTCTCATTCAGCTGTATCTGGTTTCCCAGACAAGGAACTTTCTTGTGTTTGTTTCTGCCTTTGCCCTATTAATTTTGCAGGAAGGTTTGATTACTCTGCATATTTTAGGTCACGCTACCGATGTCGCTCCTGATTTGTTTCTTCCAACTAATTCACTTTGATCGGGGGGTGTATTTTAATTAGAGAATGCTAGATTAATAGACGAGGAGATTAAATTCTAAGTAAAGCACTTTTTTTTATCCACGCTAACTCCAGCAGACAATTAGCAGGTGCAGAAAGGGTCTGAAACAGCCATCGATAAGACAATCTGCAGGATGAAACAGTTCATCAGCGAAAATAATCTGTTTGCAGGAGCTCACTGCAGCTTTTAGACAATCCAAATTCACCCTGAGGGGGTCTCTTGCAGGTCCCCCCTGGCATTTCCCCAGAGATCCCCCCTCACAACCCGGTGACGCAGGACGCGATCGGATCTCGGAGATGTCACCCTTGCAGGACTCTGGTTATAAGGAGCTCCCAGATTGCCTTCTCGTGCTCCCTAAACAGCCGCTTTTCCATGTAAAGAAATCCTAGACATTTTATCACTCACTCCGATACAGCTACTGCCTTATCCGAAGCTCGATAACCCGAAAGTTAATCTCATAATCAGAAGCCTTGCTGATAAGCCCTGGCACTGCCCACCCTCCCCAGCACCCTGGAAAAAAAAGCCTTGGTGTCGTGAGGGAACCCTTGAGGGGTTCAGGTTGGAGAGAGGGAAGAGAGGAGAGGGCAGAAGAGAGAGATGGGGGATTCCTGGGGAGAGCCAGGACCCCGCAGCACTTTACCTGCCCGTGTGCCTCCTTCCCCACAGCCAAGGTGCATCCAGCAGGGACCCTGAGAGAAGGGCAGGGATGGGGCTGCACCGCCTCCAGGTGCCTGCCCAGCAGGGAGGGGACAAGGCTCCTCTCAGGGGGCTCTCAGGGGGACTGGAAAAGCAAGGAGAAGAGGAAACTTCCCCTGGTGCTGAAGGCGAGGTGGCCCCGGGCTCCCCAGGGTGAACTGACCGTACCTGGCATTGCCCAGCAAGAGGGGGTTGTGGTTTCCGCGAGACAAAGCTGCTCCAACTCTCTCATGTCCTTGCACAGCGTCTTTTTCTCGTGATGCAACGCATCCCGCGCCACCTTGACAGAACAAACAGTTTAGTTACTTCTTATGGGAAAACTCCACACTACAGAAACCACCAAGGTGAGGTTTGCACGCTGTAACCCACAGCAGGACAGGGATGGCAGAGGAAAGAGCCAGGCTCCCTGAGCCATGGAGTAATAAATTAGGACATCGAATTCCCAACAAAACCCTTTGGATGACATCTCAAAGTATTTTAAGATCCAGTAGGAAGCGTCCCTGCCCACAGTGGGGTTGGAACTGGATGATCTTTAAGGTCCCTTCCAACTCAAACTATTCTATGATTCTATTTCAGGTAATTTAATCAAACACTAGACTACAGTTTCTTTGCAGTGGCTGTGAGAGCAGACATGAACTGCACACAAACACACTCTCAAGGTCTGGAAAGAGAAAGAAGCCCCTTTCCTGACATGATGAGCCACGCTGTGCCCCTTCCTTCTCAAGAAACTCATATTTCAGAAGTATAGGTGTAGGTACAGTCCCCCAGGGCTACTCTGTACGTTCAACAGGACTCAAGCAGGTCTTTGCTGAATTTTTGCCTACTGGGTTCATCAGTTTTCCCTGTTATTGCTCATGTTCTAATATGTATTTTAATTCCTCAAGAGTTACTGGTTTAAACAGAGAGAACAAAATTGGAAATCATAAGGAAAAAAAACTCTGTTATTGACACTGCATCTTCTGTCCCCAAACCTCTCAAAGCCGTCACGAACTCAAAGTCCTAAGCTACAGGATTAAAGAGATGTGATGCAAAATGCACAGCCTCTCGTGAGATTTTTAACCCACAGGATTAAAACCCACAAGCACCTTTAAAAAAGTTTGTCTTAATAAATATTTACTACAGAAATTAACCTGATTACACATTAAGAAACACATTTTCCCCTCTACTAGACGAGTGCAAATGAAGGTAGCAAACCCAAACCAAACGGCTCCAGAGCATATATAGCTCGTTTTTCAAACAGACAAATCTGATTGTGCTCTGTGCCAAAATTCAACGACACATGATGAAATGAGAGCGCTACTGAGCCTGAATTACTGCTGAACAAACCCACCAGTCAGCCCTCCCACCTCATACTACAGTAAACTCACTATTCCACAGAGATGACTGAGAAGAAAAGGCTATTAAATTAACAAAAGAAATCATTAACCACCAGGCAAAGGAAGATAAAACTAAAAAGAAATTCTGGAAAATCCTACCTGGCAGAAGATCACCCATCATTAAAAGAATAAATCAAAACAACAAACAACTTTTTTAGACTTCAAAACCTAAAAGTAAGTCAGTTCTTACTTTACTTACCGGACAATGCACAAGCTGAGGCTTCTCTGCTCTCTCTCACCACTTATTCCCCAAGCAACGTTATGACACACGCCTGCCAGTTCTGCGCTACTTATGATGCTGCTTGTTGTTTTAAAGGAAGGTTATAGCCCAACTGCCAGGAATTATCCGTTTTAAACAGAGTTTTTAAAACAAGACACGTTAAAATAAAAACCATTTAGCGTTCCTGAAGAAAAGAACACGTCCCAAGCTAGCAAAACCTTCCGCATCAGGTCCCTACGTCCTGATCCTCAAGAGGGACTTGGAATCACAAAATTTGCAAGAAACTGCCTGCGAGTTTTCTAAAGCGGAAAGCTTTTAGGAACAACTTGAATAGAAAGATTTGTTATTAAACTCATCAGTTTAAAGTACAAGTTCTACCATAACCCCTTTAGCTGGAAGATGGCATATGCAAGAGCAATGAGGATTTATGAGAACATGAAGGAAACCCAACCAAAAGTGATACATTTTTTGAGGACTGTTATCCTTTTAAACAATAAATGCTGTTTAAATCAATGCGCTGCTACCGCGAGCTTGATTCTCAACACAAAGCACAGCTGCTGCAGGCGAGCGTGGCCATGGTTACAAAAACGAACACAAAAGTTAATGCGAAAAGTCATCTCAAAAAAAGTTTATTAGCATGATTAAAAACACGTGAAGAATGACAGTAAGAGAGAAAGTAACTTAGCATGGAAGAATATCAATTTCAACAGTTTCTTCAACAAAGCAGGAACTGAATGGATAACTTTATTGCCGGATTTCGCTTGATTGAACAGTTCACATTTTGGTTTCATCGTTATTAGAGCTATTGCTTTTGTTTGGATCTGATCCCTGTTGCAGGTTAAGTATAAAAAAATATCCCCCATTGCTGCCGGACTGCAGAACGTCTTGGTGGATTAAGAGCTTGTAAAAAAGAAATTCTCAACTGAATAGTCTGTTTAGGAAAAAAACCACTTTTTTTCTCCCCCTCCTAATCATACTACAAAGAAATACATTAGTATTTTGGCCTTTAGATTTCTTACACGGTATTTATTTATCACGGTAAGCCCCAAATTCCCTCCCTTTAAGAAACCATAAATCAAACCCCTCTCTCAGAGGCGGCTTCTTAGGTTCGATTCCAGAGATTCACTTCACACGCGCTTACACGGGCTTGAGGACGAAGACGGCATCGTCAAGTACATAGTAGTCATTGTACATGTCACCTTCGCACAGGTATGGCAGTCTGGTGAAAGCCTCGATGGCAAAACCGGCTTTACCGAAAACTTCCGGCAGGCTGTTCACCTGCTCTTCCCAAGTGTGCCCTTTGATTTCCAAAACTTCTGAGGGCTTGTCCCACTTGCCACCTACTGAGAAAACGAAACAGCTTCGGTTAAATTATAATGAAAACTTTATTGTGTGTTGTGTTTTCTTACAGAAAGCAGATTACACAGACTGNGGAGGTTGAGGCTGGACATTAGGAAAAAATTTTTCACAGAAAGGGTCATTAGGCACTGGAACAGGCTGCCCAGGGCAGTGGTTGATTCACCTTCCCTGGAGGGGTTTAAGGGACGGGTGGATGAGGTGCTGAGGGACATGGGTTAGTGTTTGATACGAATGGTTGGACTCAAGGATCTGGTGGGTCTCTTCCAACCTGGTGATTCTATGATTCTATGATTGTGCAGCCGTCGCAAGTTCAGTTGAAGGTTTTCCCTACTGTTCAGAAGCAGCTCCCTCTCACATTTTTAACTAGCAGTCCCAGGACTGGATGAAAAGTAATTTCCACTAATGAGGCTGGTGTTCAGCAGACATGGACAGACTAATGAAGATCTTTTCCATCTCTATAAAATTCTTTCTTTATACCTACTGTCTGGTCAAAGATGGTTTCAGGTTGCAGTAAACAGAGCCAGCAAGCTGAAAATTATGATTTGCTGTGTAGTTTCCATCAGTAAACCACCACATTACAATGGATGGCTATGGAATCTTTGTTCCTCCATGACTACCTACTAGCTGATACAGTAAAGGTTGCTTAGAGTCACACAAAATTANTCCATCTCTATAAAATTCTTTCTTTATACCTACTTTCTGGTCAAAGATGGTTTCAAGTTGCAGTAAACAGAGCCAGCAAGCTGAAAATTATGATTTGCTGTGTAGTTTCCATCAATAAACCACCACATTACAATGGACTGTTAAGGAATCTTTGTTCCTCCCATGGCTACCTACTAGCTGATATGATAAAGGCTGCTTAGAGTCACATAAAATTAACAAGCCAAACACTTGTAAGATGCTGGAAAACCTGCTGGCATGCACTGTATCCACTGAAATAACCTGAAGGATTATAGGTACCAGCTCTCGGAAGTTCAAAATTTACAACTCTCAACTCATTTTTCCAAGTAATGTCATCCAGACATAACAAATGTTTTCTATTTTGGTCTGTAATTTTTAACCAGCTTGCTAAACACAATAGTAAACACCCTTCTGAACGGGAAGTTCTAAATCTTGTGATTCAGCGCGTTCTGCAACTCCAAGTGTTTCCTAAGTTCCTCTTCCTGCGAGCAGAATCGTTTCCAGAGAGGTACAAGAAATGGCATCTCTCAACAAACTCAAAAACGTGCTAATGCTGGCATTTGACTGGATTCTCTATGGTGCCGGTAAGACTTTCTTTAAGCTTTTCTTTTCTCATGTAACAGCAGTTAAAGAAGATTGAAAACGTTGTGGTTATGATTTGCAGCACGGGAACAAAACTAAGAGCAGTAAAAAGCTTCCGCTGCCTTCACACAACCTCCAAATGAAACAGCTGTGAGCAAATCCTTTTTTTAAATACCCAAATGTCTGAAATGCCTTTATAATCTTTGATTTCTGGGTGACATCCCACTGCAGTTCCCATCAAGGAATGCTTCAGCAGCACGGCTTTGGTGCAGCTCTGCTTGTCTGGAAGGAGGGGTTGGGAAGCTGAGCAAACAGCATCTACATGAACCAAAGCCACAGAGTTCAGCTCTGCAGGGCCACCCAAAGCCCTAGACGAAGCTAGGAAAGAGAAGGGGATCAACTCCAGAAGCACAAACTACAGTCTTTCACCCCACAGGGTGCAAGCAGACTTGTAACTCGTATTCCTGCAATCTCCAGATGCTGTAGCCACTACGGAACCGCTGTGATGTTGATCTGATGCAGCAGCAGAGTTTCATTTTCTTCCCGTAGAAGCCACAGACACTGAACCTGCTCAGATCTGTCCATAAAACACTCCCTGAGAGAAATGATGACACGACAATGCTGATTGTCCACTATGAACAGCCTTATAAATTGTGTATCAGCAGTGGATTAAGAGATTTCAATTTAATTTTTTTCCAATTTGTTATCTTTTAGGAAGTAGAAACCAACGCTGTTAAGCTACAACCTTAATTTGCTCTGCAATAATCTCAATTCCCTTGTTTAAATAACTAAACAATTTATTTGGAAAAAAAAAATCAATGTACTAAAGCAGTATCGAGATTATGGATTTCATTAAAGACTTAAAAAAGAAATCAAACCGCTCACATTAAACCTTACATTTCAGTTCCTTAATTAGAATTCTCTTCTCTAATTAACCTTCCTGTTTTCTCTGTGCACATTTTTAAATGTCAGAACAAGAAATATTATTACGCTCAGTAACGCAAAGTCAATATATGTGATAAAGTGGAAGAATATCTAGGAACTATTATGAATTCTAATCGATGTTATGAAATCGCTTAATTATAAATATCTCCTTTTACGACATTTCCCCAGCCTGCCATCAGGCTGCTTCATTCGACTCAGGTCAGGAGCAGTGGAGGAGAGAGAAATCCTTGCAGAATTCCTCTACTGAAGCCCTAGAGTTACAGCACGTGACACCCACCCCACCACCACGCCTTGCCCCTAAGATCCCCCAGACATTCAGGATGAAATCTGAGGTAGGGAACCACACAAAGTGTTCTTTGAGTCTTCTCCAAGGCCACAGGAGACATTCACATCTCCATGCTTTTTCGGAGCTAAGCACATTACTGCACAGCTAAAAGTGTTAAATGAACACATGAACAAGTAGGAATTATCTAAAACAAAAGGTTCAAGTTTTTCTTTTTCTCCTTTTCTCCCACCTATTCTCGAATGAACAAGAAGCAGCTTATCTTCCTTTTAACTGATATTTTCATTTTTAAGTGTCCCTCACATTACCAATTGTTTATCCTCAACAGGTGCTTCAGATACCTGCCAAGTCACCGTAACACAACCCAGGTTTCAGGAAGCTGATCGCTCCACGCACACCGCATACCTAACGTGTACTTTCTCCGCCTCTGGATGCTTATCAGCCCCCCCTCAGGTTCTATGGTTTCGCTTTTTGAGGAGCGAGCACGAGGATTTGTGCACTCCTGGCTGCACCAATCATGAGAAGTACAAAGTACATTTATCAGGAAACAACAGTTCGCTTCAGATCAATAATCTGACTGTAGGTGACAACGCCGTTTACATCTGCGGAGTAGCGTTTCCAGACTCAAGTTCGCCCCGTTCTAAACAAACAGGAGACGGAACGGTACTAACAAAAAGAGGTCAGTTGGCCATTACCTTTAATGAAGCATCTTAAAAGAAATCATCTTTCCTAAATACTTGCTTTATTTACACTTTCAAGAACGGCATTTAAGATGGAAATACCAACAACACTGTTAGGAGTAGCATATTTCACAGATTATATTTCGCTCTTCTGGGGGTGTTTAGCCTGGAGAAGAGGAGGCTGAGGGGAGACCTCATTGCTCTCTGCAACTACCTGAAAGGAGGTTGTGGAGAGGAGGGAGCTGGGCTCTTCTCCCAAGGGACAGGGGACAAGACAAGAGCGAATGGCCTCAANCTGAGGGACATGGGTTAGTGTTTGATAGGAATGGTTGGACTCGATGATCCGCTGGGTCTCTTCCAACCTGGTGATTCTATGACTCTATGACTGTATTAAAACATGAATAGTAAAACTATGGAGGGATTCTACAAATAAGCATCCTAACCTCATTTGCTAATTAGGCTGTTCTGTCACATGATGAAAATGACTCTAAAATTCTACAGAGATAGAAGTTCTGTACTCTAACTATACTCTACATCCTCCTACATAAAGACTTTAATGGCTCTCAGAAAGGAAGTATCAACAGGAAAAAGAGAAGTGGAGAAACTGCTATTTAGTGGAAATACAACAGGGTCTCAGAGCCAGGGAGTCACTGTGCCAGCTTGAGAAAAAAGGTTTAGTTCTGAACATTTGTATCATTTGCCTTCTAGTCAAGGAATTGATGAAACTTCATTCACTGCATTTCAGTTTGGCATGCCTAAAATAGAAAAAAACCTCAAACCTAGTTGGATTATTACTTTCCTTGCATTCCTTCCTAAATGCATTTCTGAACAAAAGCCTGCAAGCTTTATTCAGGTGTTCCTTTATGAGAGAGGAAAACTGGATTCTCTTCTCTGATTCTCTTCTCTTCCCTAATGGAAGGGTTAATAATAATAATAATAAAAAAAAAAATCTATTGCCCTTGGAATCATCCAGGGAAATAAAAGTGATCTCGCTAAGGAAGTTAGACTGAAGAGAGACCAAGAATTATTGATGGGTACAAGGTTTTCTAGTTCCTCAAAGGAAGGGGGCTGAAATGGAGAATCTTAAGAAAATTATGTTACTCAGAAGAACTCTCCTTTATTCTTACGCTCGCTTTTAATAAAGCGGAGAACCAGGACAGCAACGGAAAACTCGTCTTCACCTTCATGATCATCGCCTCGGCCTTACTGTTCCTATACAGCACGACTGCATTCACGTTCTTCGTGGTCTACCAGGTAGGCTTAAAGGGATTTTTCTGATTTTGTTCATCTTGTAAATCTAAGTGGTTTTAACATCTCCACTGGAGACTTTGCTGGCTACTCATCTTCTGTTCATCTTTTTATTACCCCTCCCTCCAGTTAAAACCAAAGCTGCTGAAGAAAAGTGGGAAGGAAGACCAGAGACGAGAGAACTGTGTACGTTATCGCTCTGCAATTCAGAGTGGGGTTTTCTCCTCCTGTATTTTTTAAGTATATTGAGCACTGATTTCATTATAAATAGATGAATCAGTTACAGAGACATTCAGAACTGTTAAAGTTTCGCTTCTGATTTGTACAAAACTAGTTAAAGATTTTACATTGAAATAATTTTAACTAAATAGTTAATTTATTTTTAATGAACTGGATAGAGGATGCAAATACTATCTTGAATACACAGCTTCCTTCAGGTTTTAAGTAAATTTTGTTTGAACTTCTGAAAATAACACGTTTTGATAGTAATTTTTTCATTTTTCATTTTCATACAACTAAGCCCTAATGTATTTAAAATACATCTTTTAAGAACCTCTTTTACCACATATCCTTGAATAAAAATCAGAAGCCATATTCAAATATCCCTGAAAGAAGGTATATATGTTAAGAGATGCACTATCAATGTAATTTAAAACCTTTCTGCCTGCCAGATTGTATTTTTTTAATGTGCTATGTAGTAACAAACCCCAAAATATATACAGGGGGAAAAAAAATCAGAATTATAAGAGGTAGAAAAAGATTTTTCCCAAACCTTAAACGTGGCGCCAACCTAAAATATTTTAAATAATTTGCAGAAAATCAGTAGCGGACGAAAAATATTTCAAGCAATTGCCCAAGAGCTTCAAAAGCAGAGGTACGCTGAGCATTGCCAACAGCCTGTAAGTATCTATCTCCTGATACTGTAATTTTTTGGAAAAAAAGAGGAACTGACTGTTCTTAAGAGTATACAATTTCTGGAAAGAGACTTCTCTTTTTTTAAAGGCGATAAAGGTCTATAAAAAGCATGCTGCACAACAAAGACATTATAAAGCATCTTTTATATATACATTACAGTATTTACTTTGTAGAATGTATGTATGTACATTTTAAAATGAAGCTTCTATAACTTCGTGGCCAAGAAGCGGTCTCTACAGGCAGTTCTGGACTGTCTGGTAAGAGGCAGAGCTATTAAAAGTGTATATTTGAAAAATATAGTTCCATCAGTAACAAAATACTCCTCCATTTTTTCCCCTAGGATGATTTGGAAGATGACACTTTTTATCAGAACAGGTGAGCACGTGCAGCTGTTTGAGGTTCGCTCCTTGTTTCTCATGCAAGCAAAGGGGCAGATGAAGAAGTTAAGCTACTTCGCAGACTTCCTCTGCTTGAAAACAAGAGAGAAGAAAACCTTGCGGTGTTCCTCAAGAGCACTTTGTGAACACACCACCAAAGCCAAGGGCATCGTACAGCACATCTATGTTCCATGAAACTTCCATTTTTCAAGACTAACAACAATGGGAAAAGACTTTATCTTTCACAAGAAAACTGCTAATGATGCATCAAAGTTTAATTTTTTTAGTTTAGATTTAATTCTATGTCCTTTTTTCTTTTTACACAAATGTATGTGCACTCCTCTTACATGAATTGAGTAATTGACAGCGGCAAAAAATAAATGTTTCATAGGTGAAATTCTGGTTTTAGTCATGTTAATGTGATACTGAGGTGACAGAGAGATATATACACACATATACAGCCTTTTGCTCCTCCAACAACTCCCTGTCCTTCCTGTGCTGAGGAAGGAGAAGGAGGAATAGAAGGAGAAGGAGGAGGAGAAGGAACAGAAGGAGAAGGAGGAGAAGAAATAGAAGGAGAAAGAGGAGGAGAAGAAATAGAAGGAATAGAAGGAGGAGAAGAAACAGAAGGAATAGAAGGAGGAGAAGAAACAGAAGGAATAGAAGGAGGAGAAGAAACAGAAGGAATAGAAGGAGGAGAAGAAACAGAAGGAATAGAAGGAGGAGAAGAAACAGAAGGAATAGAAGGAGGAGAAGAAACAGAAGGAATAGAAGGAGGAGAAGAAACAGAAGGAATAGAAGGAGGAGAAGAAACAGAAGGAATAGAAGGAGGAGAAGAAACAGAAGGAATAGAAGGAGGAGAAGAAACAGAAGGAATAGAAGGAGGAGAAGAAACAGAAGGAATAGAAGGAGGAGAAGAAACAGAAGGAATAGAAGGAGGAGAAGAAACAGAAGGAATAGAAGGAGGAGGAGGAATAGAAGGAATAGAAGGAGGAGGAGGAATAGAAGGAGAAGGAGGAATAGAAGGAGAAGGAGGAATAGAAGGAGAAGGAGGAGAAGGAATAGAAGGAGAAGGAGGAGGAGGAATAGAAGGAGAAGGAGGAGGAATAGAAGGAGAAGGAGGAGGAGGAGGAATAGAAGGAGAAGGAGGAGGAGGAGGAATAGAAGGAGAAGGAGGAGGAGGAGGAGGAATAGAAGGAGAAATGGAGAAATAGAAGGAGAAATAGAAGGAGAAATAGAAGGAGGAGGAATAGAAGAAAGAGGAGGAATAGAAGAAAGAGGAGGAATAGAAGAAAGAGGAGGAATGGTTTAGTGTTTGATGGGAATGGTTGGACTTGATGATCTCGTGGGTCTCTTCCAACCTGGTTGTTCTATGATTCTATGATTCTACATACCATCAGTTACTGAGTCATAACGGCAGACAGCTCAAATAGGGCAAAACGTATTCTGTAGACAGGCCAGCAGGAGAAACAGCCAACGAGTGCTTATGCTATCATGGTGTAGTATATCATGATAGGATTTGGGATGGAAGCTTCTTCCTGGCTTATTTAGGAAAGAAAAGCGGTGCTCATGGCGAAAAGGTTGCCCCTGCAAGATTAAAATTCACTTGCTAGACAGACAACCCCCATCTTCCAGACCTGCCATCCAAGATCTGGATTACCTGGAGCACCAAGTTTTGCCTTCACATTCCTGTTCAACATGGATACAAGCCTGATTATGGAAGCACACCACCTAGTCTAAGTAGCATACTCATTTTTTGTAATTAAAAAGTAGCTTTTTTCCTTCTTATGCAGTTACTACCCAGCCAATCTACAAATTCAGCACTTTTACAGGAGATCTGCTAGCATCAGGCATCCTTCCCACGACAAAATAGCTGCAACTTTTATCATAATTTAAACAAAGCAACGCTTTGTTTAACAAATGAAATGGAATTTCTCACTTCCCTGAGAGAAGAACCAACAACGGAGGCAAAGCAAGGGTCCATGTAGCACAGCACCATGTTTCCAGCTCAATTTAGTAACAAGTATTTCAGGAAGACAGAAAATCCACCTTTGTCTTCATATCAATCAATCAATCACAAGGCCATTAATGTGTTCAACAAGAACCTTTCACAAGGCCAGGCTGCCAGCCTTTACCTCTTCGGAAGCATGGTGACCCTGATATTTTAATTTTAGAGGAACCTAAACCAGTCCAGTCACGTATTATCTAATGATGACTGTGTACAAATATTAGGAAACGCAAAGGATTTTTATATGATCCTATGGGAAACCTATTAAAAAGAGAAATTTATAATAACACATGTTCTTATACAACTAGTCTAATACCTTATAATCCATTTGGTTGGCTTGCCAAATTTAGACGTGCAGTAAATGCACTACTTGATGTTTTGTATGTTGAAAATAAAACCCTAAAAAGTCCCGGAATGAATTTATGATTGAGCCACTTTAGACTCTAGGTGTCACTGTAATTCTACAAACAGCAAGCACAGAAATACATCCTGCCTTCTCAGCCTTGCTTTGTTCCATTAAAGCAATTTTTACATTATTCACATAGACAGTTTCCCCAATTACCCTCCCGTTATGCTAAGCGTAATCACCTAAATATCTCATTCGGTTTAAAATAATTTCTCTGTTCCTCAAAACCGATCTGTGCACTGATCGAGCATTTTACCTGCCTCATCTCTCTCCCACTTGTTCCACCCTCTTAAACATAAATGCTTCTCTAAGCAGGTCCAAACTATTTTTTAATCAGCCACTACAAGAAGTTACTTGAGCCATGAAATGTTCTCCTCATTGAACGTTCCAAGAATTTTTTTTTTGTTAAATATAAAGCATATGTATATATCTAACACTTTTCAGAATGTGTTGTCTTGTAGAACAGCTGAATGAAAAATCTGAAATAATTTGCACATGATGAAGCCAGCCTGGCATTCATTGCATTTCATTAGACAGTTACATAGAGCTTAATGGGAAAACCTCAGAGGAACAACAGTAACTGTCGTGTGCGCTAACCTGCATTGTCTAAAGGTGTTTATAGGGCCCCAAATCTACGGGAGCGGTAAACAAACTGAAGGTGTTTTTAAGTTTCAGGAGATAAAGAAACAAAACTGCCTCAAGCAAAGCGAATAATCTGCTACAAGTCACCACCAGAAATAAAAATACGACTTTAGTTCACAGAACATCTTACAACAGATTTTTGACTTTCAACAAGTACCAACAGTCGAGTTCAACAATCGCAGAACATGCTCTCAGTGCCTTGAGATTTATAAATTTAGCATCCTCTTCCCCTCCCAGTATACAGTAAGAGATTAATGATGAATATAAGCAGACCTCGAGTACTTTCTCCCTTAACTTATCTACCTCCTCTTGAGTAAGTTGCATGCGGTCTGTCACCTGCTTACTCAACAACACGCAGAAAAGCAGTCGCTGGGTGCAAGAGTGATTGCAAAACACAGTGGCACGTAGCTTTGAAGGCACAGAAACAAAAAAAAAAAAAGGCCACCCAAATAATTTCTGAACTTCTGCTTCTAATATGCTAATGAAAGACTAGAAAGACGCTGCTGTTATTGGGAATTCTAAGGGATTTTTAAGAGGAAGCCACGTTGCTCCCCATTGGTTGGACTCGATGATCTGATGGGTCTCTTCCAACCTGGTGCTTCTATGATTCTATGATTCATTATAGGAACAATAAGTTGTAAACAAATACACTTGAAATACGGTACAGATGCGAAAGCCAAGCCCTCATCTCATTTAAGACACTACACTTCAGAATAGTTACAAAACTATATGCTCAAACACTGTATTTTAAGTAATTACTCATCTGATGGATTTATTTTTTTTATACTAAAACTTCCCACCCCCTCCTCCAGCTAAGATACCCACCAAAAAAAGGGGAAAATAGCTTCAGTTTGATGCATTTGTGACTGCCAGAAGGTTAAGGCTGTTAGTTCTGTATCTCCTGGGCACACGTGCCTCTCCACAGAAAAATCTTAATACTGAAGGAGAGTCAGTGTCCAAACAATGACTGATGAGCACCAGCCTTCTGGAATTCAAACCATTGTTAGGGTGCCTCAACCTGAATCCACAATCATAGGAATATAAGAAAAAAAAAAAAGACTCTAGTCTCTTTAGTCTCTTCTGAAATCGAGTCATAACGACAGATTAAATTGAAAATCTCTCCTGTATGTCTTTAAAATGTAAGTAGGGATAACAAAAGTTTTGGCACTAAATTTGACTTTTCCTAGTTATTAATACAAGGTAAACAGTGGTTGATGCTTTGTATTAGTAGGCATCCGTATTTCATTTTGAGAGCTCATGATGGAAAGTGAACGTTACCTCCCTATGAATAATCTGGAGGACTTAAACCAGTTTAACCTGAACTGCTCTATTCAACTGCTCTATCGCAGACGGTTCTGATGGTTTTGCTCCATGGTCACCTGGGACAGCTGGGGTCTCCTATAGGACATCAGCAGAGGGTCCTAATCGGAGATCAGTTTTCACATGTTGCTACGACATAGCTCAAGTGGGACAATCTGTGGAACAGGTTATGTACTGTTTGAGCTTTCTGTTGTGCTAACTTAGCTGTTGGGGAATTAAGAAAACAGTTTACATCACGTGCCCTNCACCACAAAAATTCCCCATGGATGTGTCCATAGTGCAGGTGAGGTCAGTCACCTCAGCAATGAGGAAAGACAAACAATACCTCTGTCCTCCTGCAATTTTGGACTGTTCACTTAGACTGTTCATCTGAATTCCACGTTCCTGACTCCCTTGATTAAAGCAATTTACGCAAGCTATGAAGAAAGAGCTTGTAGCCTGTTTTATCTCAACTGATAACAGGGAACATCTGCATAACAAAAGCACTGGTAACCGGGAACATCAGGTGCGTTTGTTTCCCTCTTTTATCAACCTTTTCAATAACAAACAATAGAGGAATTGACTGAAATACAGACCATTCATTAAGTATTACAAATAGAATCACAGAACCACGAGGTTGGAAGAGACCCGCTGGGTCCAACCATTCCCACCTTACGTAAAGGATGCAGGGAGCATTCACTAGATACCTGTATTTCTTCTTCTGAAGCTGCCAGATCATAGTTTCAGACAACTCCGTGGCGTAGATTTCTTCAAAGTGAGGACTCATGACTTTAGTGACCTCGCCGTCCCCAGCCCCTAAATCAAGAAGTCTGTGGGATTTCCACTCTGGGTTTATTTTAAGCAGTCTCTGAAACTGTTCTGGGGAAAACACAAACATTGAGCCCCTTCCCAGCAGCCTGAAATGTAAAAAAAAGAGAAATAAGCAATTTTAACAAACTTTTAACAGCAAGGACAATGGGCTAATTTAGAACACGCTTGGCAGCAACCAGTCACACGTAGCAGAGGACAAGGTCACAGCTCAAATAAATTTTAAATCCAGAACAACTCGCCTTGCACTTGTCAGAGATCAAGCACGTAGCCACGTGCAGTGGTTAAGGCTTCAGGAGGAATTTGATTAGTTAAGGAAGAGCTCACAGGGTGCTCAAGAAAATGCATGAAAGAAAAAAGGAGGGGCAAGAGAAATAGAAGGAAAGATAAAGGCTGAACCTTACTCGTCGCGTTTGCAGATTTGAATGTCTGCCACTTACCTTAAAAAAAAAAAAAAGATGAAATAGCAGAGAAAATAAAATGGCTGCAGACACAGAAGCAGGAACAATGAGTGAGGAATAGAATGTGGAACTAGGAGGGAAGCCAGCGAACAGATTTAAAGAAAGGATGGGGGTAACACTGCTGGAGTGGCAAAAGCTGTTTTTTTAATTACACGTTACAATATTTTTTGCTGCTATCTGCAGATCCTGCATTCCACATGAAAAGCTGTGAAACAAAGTAGGCAACTCATTAAGGAATTGGGTAGAGGTGACAGTTGGATTCCTTATGGATCGAGTCAATGACACATCTGCCTGTAACTGTTTGAAGACTACGCAGTGACAGATTTCAGCTGTCAGAGCAGAATTCAGAAGATGAAAGAGTTGGGAGAACAAGCAGAGGAAAAAGAACTGGTCAATAACAGACTGAAGGTAGACGAGCGCTGTTCTTTAATGCTGGATAGCAGGTTAAACTTAAAGACAATGAACAGGAATCTTTTATGTTCAAGGGCAAAAAAAAAAGGGTAAACAAAGATAAAAAGAATCAGAGTAAAAATGTGAAAAAGAAGCAGTCTAGGAAAGACTGACTATACAAAAAAGAAAATCAAGAAACAAAAAGGATAGAGTATACAAAGTCATATCGAAGAAACTAAAGCAGAATATTAAACGGATAAAAATAAACAGACTAGAGCCAATTTAAGCAGAGCCCTCTTGCAGAACACTTGTGTCAGTCCACACTGCATAATTGGCTCGGAGCTATTATTCCTAACAGCACTAAGAGGTGTTACTCAAAGCAGCGGAGAGCCTTTGAAAACAAAAATGGAAGAAAAAGGAAAAAGAGGGAACCAAAGGGACCTCTATACAAAGCTATAAGTAACTAAAAACACCGCAGGGAATCTCAAAGTCATCTGGTTAGAAAATAAGGAAAAAGAAGATTTTTCTAGCCTAGTAGACAGCTACTATCTTCATATCAGACTGTGCAGAAGTATATAATA